>KZ654003.1:7892-19682 GCA_001010745.2 Gerris buenoi
GCACTAGGCCACTTTAAATTCAAATTTAAAATTGCATATTTTGCATATTTCGAGTATTATTGCATATTTCCGGCATAAGTGCATATTATTGAATATTTTCGTATAAATATTCTACTTTTTGAGAGAAATTTCCACTAAGGTCCATGTTTTATATCATGTTTCTAGTCAAACATATTATATTATCTAGGTACCAAAACCCTTTTGAGGATTAGAAGTCATTCACTGTGTAACGGTGCACGTACCCCCTGTCTTAAGCTTCTGCTAGGACAGGGGGTTTACCCGTCACTACTTGTTGATACCCTAAAAAGGCTTGTTTTCTTGTTTTTCGATTTAATCCAGGACAAAGCTACCTCTGACGATTTATATATAGAGTGCTGCCCTTATTATCGGATTAAAATAACTTCGTTGACCAAATGAAGGCACAAGACGTGCATTAGAGTATTTCATTAAGGTCAGAGGGCTTTGGAGATTCAGCAAATTAGGCATCCCAAAAGCAAAGAGTGCCCTTAATTCAGAGATTGGCATTTATTAAAGCTAATTTCAGGGACCTTCCAATTACAATTGAAAAACTGGGTCCGATTAGGGAAAGACAGACAAAATACGGACGCAGTTCTCCACCGTAATCCGGGCTGGACCACTGTGGAGAACGTCACCCGCATCCTGGAAGGGGCAGAGGGTAGAGACGAAATAGAAGCTGATCACTCCCTAAAATATATTCCAGTATTGTCGTGCGACGTTGTATTGGAAGAAAGTTTTCACGTTTAAAAATGGTTCTTTCCTACCGCAGACGAAATTTTAAGATTACAAATTCAGAGGAAGTCTTAGTAGTTCAGACAAATTTTCTTACTGTTTCCTAAATTTAAGTAATTAATTAAAAATGCATTGTAAAATAATGGTAAATTTTCATTGTTTTTAAAATATGTTATATAAAATAAATGCANACCCTGTATATGTTTGTTTGAATTTTTGACTGAAGATTGGTGAAAACGTTTATCACAATTAAATAGTTATTTTCTTTATTTTTTCTGTCTTATTAGCCATCTAATCTCTCTTTCAATCTCTATTTAGTGTTGGCGTATTTAAAAAAAGGGTTTTAATTCGGCTGTTACAGCTCGATAGTTTGTATCAATCCTGTTTTATCATCACTTATCTTATTTAAAAGTTTTGGGTGTACTAGTTAAGATCACACAAACGAAGAAAGAGCGGAGTCAGCCAGATTCCGCTACAGTCCGCTCGACTCCGCTCCGCTTTCGGTTGTCGCACCCGGACTCAGCTACACTCAGCTTCACTCCGCTCCGCTCCGGTCCGCTCCGCTCAGCTTCTGGTGGCCGATCGGCCTTATTATTGTCTGGAGAGGTCCAAGTTAATTTTGAACTTTTAAAATGTTAATATTATGTCAAAAACAGGACTAAATTAATTTTTCATCATTATATTTATTTGTTTTGAGCAACACGTATGCGACAAGACAGGTTTAAAAAATGGAGTATTCCAAATTTGTGACATCGCATGAATTTAATTTTTTTTAAATTGATTAATTAATTAAATAATTTTATTATTGATAATAAAACTATTAGAATAAAGAATGATTAAAAATATAAAATTATTGCAGTTTCACAAAATTTAATTTTTCTGCCCTAAATTGAGCGTCAAATTGAAAGTTGCCATATGGCAACGCTAGGACATTAGCCTTACAGTTTTTTTCCAAGTAGTAATTTTATTTATTTATATTTACATATAAAGTTTTGATGTTTTTCTTTGCCTAATGTACATTTTTTTTTATTATTTTCTAAATATTTAATTTTTGTAATTATTATTTTGTTGAATAAGTATAATTGATAAAAAAAGAAAAAGAAAACGTATAGGTTTATCTTTTAACGGTTAATTGAGGTGTGTATCCATATTTCATGGATTCTTTTCAAAACAACTGGTGAAGATGTATCACAACTAGACAACTAGAGTTTCGACGTACTAACATATAACTTATTAGATGTAGAACAGAAGCACGAGGAGCAGATCGCCCAAAAAATCATTGGGTTCCCTTTTCTCTAGAGTGATAGATGAAATAAGATAAGTTCTTCAAAACTTATTTACAACTATAATATAATAAGTACTATAAAAATGTTATATAAAGTACAAATAAAATAAGCATAAAATAAAATAAAATGTATAGGTAAAANTAACATTAACTCAATTATGCAAAATACTAAAATTGAGCCTAAGCCGCAAATTTTGGCTCTATCGGTCCAAAACTTTTGGAATGTTAATTTTTTAGTTTATTAAACAATTTACCAAAGTTTTAGCCCACTAGCATTGTTAGAAGTACCAATTATGCAAAATTACCTCCATTATGCAAAATACTAATATTGAGCCTATGCCGTAAATTTTGGCTCTATTGGTCTGAAACTTGTTGGATGTTGTTTATACCTTATAATAAACAATTCATTAACGTTTTAGCACCCTAGCAGCATTAGAAGTACAAAATACGCATTGCACTTGGGTGTAGCAGTTACTGTTAAAAATACTAAAATTTGTTTAGAGCGTAATTTTTGTGTCATATTGCTAAAAGTTGATGCATTTCTTTATTTAGTATAATAGATAATTGTACCAAGTTTTAGCGACTTCTTACGATCAGAAGTATTAATTATGCAAAGTATTTTGCATAATAGCCATTACGTAAAATAGGGTCTCCCCCAATAACGTTTAAAAAAAAAAAAAATGATGTCACGTTTTTAGAACATTTAGAATTTTTAACAGCATCATAGTAGGCAAAAAAGGTAAATTAAACAAAAAGTGTCCAAAACCATTATTAAGTTCATTTTCCCAGAAAGTAGGGGGGGGGGACCCGCCACCTTGGTACTTATTACCTTAAAGTAAAAAAGTACCAATAAAGTTTAAATAAAATTTTGTCACGATTTTAGATTAGAACATTTAGAATTTTTAACAGCATCGTACAAATCGGTCAATTTTTACGCCATTTACACACGCTAACAAACTTTTAAAAGCCCAAGTCTCAGAAATAAAAAAAACGGTTAAGATGAACAGTGTTAGCACTGGTCTTTGTTTATTCGCTGTATAAACTGTTCGTCTTCTTCTTCCTTCACCCAATACTTTCGAAAAATTTCAAAATTGATATTGTCAGTGTCAGAAAACTCCCGCATTTCCTTTTTATTTTATTCGCGTTCCTCTTTTGTGCTATACTATTCTTATCATATTACCTTGAAAACATTTAATTTTGTTTAAAATGTGATATACTTCATCTTAATAAAGTGCTAATATAAGTTCTATAGCATTGAAAGATAATGATACCCGTTGTTGTAATTTAATTTTTATTGTTATCATTTTAATTTATATCTCAAAGTTTTGATTCGGTTATTTGTTACTAATTGTTGCTTACTTATTATAAGTTTTTTATATTTTAGCTATTATTGTTCACATGTTGTGTTCTCATTTTATCTCTCTTTCGGACAAAGCTTGTCAGTTTAATCATCGTCTAATAACAACGTACTCTGTAAGTTTGTTTCTTCTGACAGTTTTCTTAATCTTACTGTATACATGTTGTTAAGTTATCAAAGTGTCCAGATAAACTTAACTTGAGTCATTACTGAAAGTGAGTTCTTCTGTTTTTTGTCTTCGTTATTTAACTAGCTTTGACATCGTGGCTGGTCTTCAAGAAAGTGTATTATAGTGTAATCTTAGGACCATGAGATATTTTGTATTTTCTATGAAGTGAGGCTAACTATAGACACTCACTCTTAAATCAGTAAATGGAGTGAACTAGGCTTCACACCCTACTTCAGTTTCTTGAAGTTCTTTCGTTATTTAATCTGTTGTACAATTGTAGATCGTTGTACGATGTATTTCGTGTCTGAAGTTTCTGCCTATATAATCTCCATTAATAATCCATGGATGCAATTTGGCAATTTACGAGTCATTTTCTGTAGAAAGTCAACGTTGTACAAGTTAGTTAGTTAGTTTTAAAAGTTTATTTCTCATAGTTTACATAGTTTTGATGTACAAGATCATATAAAGGTGAGTTTTATCGTTTTCACTTTATCCTTTACAATTGTTAAGTCTTAAGGTGCCTGGTTTGGAGCTATAATACACAAACTGTAAACTTTATTTACTTTCCTGAGAGTTGAGATATATTCCACACTTTTGATTGCTTTGGAAGATATTTAAAGTTAAATAAATCTGATATTCTATGACTGAGGCTATCAAAATGTCAAATGTACCTACATGGTTCTTTCAAAACCAGGAACTTGTTTAAGGTTAGTGTAAAATATCAATATAACACTGAGATTTTCTCAGAAGGTTATATAACACTGAGATTTTCT
This sequence comes from Gerris buenoi, assembly GCA_001010745.2. Classification (NCBI taxonomy): domain Eukaryota; kingdom Metazoa; phylum Arthropoda; class Insecta; order Hemiptera; family Gerridae; genus Gerris; species Gerris buenoi. The sequence continues at coordinate 12,227 of KZ654003.1, forward strand.
CAGAAACAATTTGAATCAACTACAATCTTAATGAGAATGCCAGTGTCCCTAATAGCTCATGTGTGATATTTTGTTTCAGATGATTTGGAGATGGACAAAAATGGTAAAACTAATCGAGACGAGGAGAAAAGCATTAAGAAAGGCAGAATTTCTCGTCTTAGAGNTTCGCCAAACTAGAATTAGTGCGTTGACTGCGCGGGAAATTGAGTGACACAGATTGGCCAACCTCTCTGGGGGAAAAAATAAAGCCACTATGTCTATGGGTAGGAGTAGGGGTGGAACAGCGTTTATCCAGAGGGCCTCTCCCCTCCACTAGAGCCATTTATCTTTGCCTAGTTGGCCCGACCTTTTCTCCGGGAAAATCTCAAGCTCTCATTGGCTCCTCACCCCATTTGCTAGTTTTTCCCGCGCTGCCAACGCTAATTTCTAGTTTGGCGAAGACTTAAGTCTTCGCCTTTTTTCGTCTTTTTTGTTTAAATTTAAACTCTCTTTTTGCAGTACTAAAAGAGAAGTTCGTAGAAAAAAGGTTATTAAATATAGTGCACTGTACACTGGAATACATCGATGAAAATCGGCGCATGCCGATTTTCACGTTGCAAAAACGGGGAAAAAATAAATCAAAAGAAAAAAAAAATAATGATAAATAAAGAGATAATTTAAATTGTCAAACACAATAATTCACTTATTTGGTAGCTAATTAACTTATTTCCATACTTGGGGAAGAATGCTACATAAAGTGTGTGTACCTACTAGCATGGGAAAATGAGGCTATTCCAAAAGAGTGGGAGGTCTCAACGATAGTTCCTATTTTCAAGAAGGGAGATAACAGGGAATGCAAGAATCATCGGAGAATATCCCTGCTAAGCGTCCCTGGTAAAGTATACAGCCGTATATTAGAGAGGANGGTTTGGACATGCCCAACGAATGCCCGAAAATAGGTACCCTCGGCAGGCACTTGAAGCTAGACCAGAAGGAGGAAGACCCCGGGGAAAAAGAAGAACAGCATGGTCAGACAATATTACAACCAGTCTGAGACAGAGAAGACCGTACAGCCTGGAAAGCCTTTTGCCGCTCCTCTACACCAGCTGGTAGATGAGGATTAGGATTAAGTAAAAAAAGATAAATAAAGAGATAATTTAAATTGTCAAACACAATAATTCACTTATTTGGTAGCTAATTAACTTATTTCCATACTTGGGAAAGTAATGATGGAATATTCACTGTAGAGATTTTTTAAATTGAATTTTGCGTTTTGATTGTTATTGACTCTGGATAAAACATCCTTTCGGCTACCTCAAAAAAGCCAAAAATTACTAATGGGAGTTTCAAAAATATATATCAGTTCATAGATATTAATTAATAATTAAGTATAATTTAGGCAAACAGAGGATTCCTGTTTTGGGTAAAAGTGCATAATATAAACCTTGGATTGCTATTTGCTATTACCTGCTTTTGCGTTTGAGACAAGCTGTCAGANAATTGGTGCATATATTTGAGATAAGTGCATATTTGAGTGCATATATTTGGGATAAGTGCATATTTTAGTGCATATATTTTTGGGATAAGTTGCATATATTATTTGCATATTTCGCAATTTTCATATGCATATATTGAGGTTTTTAAGTGCATATCGATCCGAACTCTAGTAATAAGACTCTTCGACTTTTCCCACTCGACATGCACTGTTACAGCGATATCACTAGTTAAATGCCCTATATGTTCATCACCTCTTTTAAAACTTTTTTCTTCAAATTTTGCATACCACGGTCCACAGTCACAGTGAGACCGATTTTGGCAAGTTCGTTGCACATCAAAAAATGTTTCTCCATTACGCTTGTCGCAGTAACAATAACCTTTGTAAAATATAAAACCCTAGAAACAGTGGCGGTGGTAAGATATTGGGGGCCTCCCCGCAAACTTTTAGTGGGGGCCCCTCTATGTCCCCTCCAGGAGCCCCCAGATCCCAGGGGCCCCCCGCGCCGCCGGCCCTGCGGGCCTGTTATCGCCACCACTGCCTAGAAACTATGTTAAATTATGTCCACACAAACTTGAAATGCCGCTCACAGGTATAGAATAACGTCCCCACCAACTTATTGGTCGTTGATACGCATTTTGCAGAAATTTCGGAGCACTTTATTACATAAACAGTTCGTTGTACATAAAAAGTGAACATGACAATTCTTGTGAGGAATTTTATATTCTTCATTTTTGATCTGATCATAAATTTGTCTTCGAGCCAGAGGAATCGAGATATTTACAAAAATACGAAAAAAGTCGTGCAAACACAAACACTATGCAAGTTACAATAAGCTAGGTTTTTGGTAAACCGATCGTTGTACATAAAAAATGAATTAGAACTTTTCTGTAGGGAATTTAATAGTCTTTAATTTTGATTTTATCCTTATTTTGTCTCCGAGCTATAGGAAGCGAGATATTCGTAAAAATACGTAAAAAGTGATACGGCGACCGATATTAAATATTCATAGATATTCTTCGCCCTATAATCCGTAAACCGTCCATTGTACGTAATAAATGAAAAGAACCTTTTTTGTGGGAAATTTTGTGATCTTTAATTTTTATAACCACCTAGATTGTTGTCCCAGCCATTGGAAACGAGCTATTCACAAATAACCGAATTTATTGACCTTTGCCCTTGAATAACTTTTAACGCGATGATCTCGTTGCCGATTTTGGATATGTTGTTCAGGAGGTCAAAATGGTTGTTCAGGAGATCAAAGAAAAAAAAATTTGGCTTCTATTTTTTTTGGAACAGAAAACCTAAAATGACTGGACTAAAAGCAGTTTTGGTAAAGAAGGGTGTACCTTCATTTTTTTTTATTGGTTGTGTGATTCTATTTAAAATATTGGATCTTTACTCTAAGGTGAGACTTAAGATACAAAATACTCAAAATCAGAAGCTTTTAAATATTAAGTACTAGCCTTCGTATTAGAGGCTATGTTTCCTATAATAATGTAGTCCTAGCAATTAAATGAAATGCCTAAATAGTTTTCTTTCCAAAGTCTTCTTGAAATAGAATCAGGACTATATTAAATCATTCATTCCATTGCTAAAAATAAATACTCTCCAAATCGTAGTTTGGAGACTATTTATACTCCCATATACCCCTCTTTACCCCCTATTTATACTCCCTTCTATTTAGTACCAAATTGGAAAATGATAATAAGTTTCGTTTAGCCAGTCTTGCGCCTTTATAGTTGGACTGGTGGTAACAACTACAAAAAAAAAGTTAAGGCCAAATTCAGTTTTTGGAATGTATGAAATGAATAAGTATCCAAAATAAATTCAATTCGGACCAATATACAGGAAAAAACTTTAATTTTATATAATCCAAATTACAATTATCAATAACTACGGGAGACATACAGAGACACACTTATATACACGAAAAAAGTTAAGGCCGGATACGGTTTTTGGAATGTATAAAATGAAAAAGTATCCAAAAAAAATTCANTTGCGTTTGAGACAAGCTGTCAGAGGAAGCCATATTTATTTATTTAGGAATATGGCGGTTCAGTTAAGTTGGAAGGGGTAGACTCTTTGTTTATTATTATCTTTGTTCAGAAGTTAAAATTATTTTTTGTGTCAGCTCATCAATTAAAAAGTGATTTATAAAACAAATCCACTTCTTATAATCTCGTCATGTTTGAACATCCATAGTATAAATTAGAAATAAAAGTGTAAGCAGTGGCGATCCTAAGGGGGCTTGAGCCCCCCCAGAATCCAAATTAGCCCTCCCAGGAATCAAATTATCAAATATTCAATTTCACCTCAGAAATGCATAAAAGCGCTGTTTTGAGTGTCATCTTTTCAACATTATCCGGGGGAGGATATCGGAGAGGTTCCGTGTTTTTTGGTTGTACAATTTAAAAGAATTAATATTGACTCCACAGTCCATGTCCATTTTTTAGTCTTGAAAAATAAACAAACAGTTCCGGTAAGTTTCGAAAAGATAACAAACGAGGGCCCAATGGCACTCTCAAGATTGAAATTCACCTAAGTTTTGAATTATGTTACTGAGATTATCCAATTACTTAAAATTAAGAATTTCATGCCTCAATCTAGAATCTAGATAATTAAATAGAATTGAGGATAGGAATATTATATTCGTCGCCACAATTTGATAAGATGGAAGTAATACATTGTTATGTAGTTCAAGTAGGTACAATATTTTAACACTAAAGGAGTAAGGAGTATCATAATGATGTAGGTACTGATAATGATCAGAAGTGTTTATAAATAGTTATTGTTTGAAGTTAATTATAATAAAAAAATANAAATTAGCCCTCCCAGGAATCAAATTATCAAATATTCAATTTCACCTCAGAAATGCATAAAAGCGCTGTTTTGAGTGTCATCTTTTCAACATTATCCGGGGGAGGATATCGGAGAGGTTCCGTGTTTTTTGGTTGTACAATTTAAAAGAATTAATATTGACTCCACAGTCCATGTCCATTTTTTAGTCTTGAAAAATAAACAAACAGTTCCGGTAAGTTTCGAAAAGATAACAAACGAGGGCCCAATGGCACTCTCAAGATTGAAATTCACCTAAGTTTTGAATTATGTTACTGAGATTATCCAATTACTTAAAATTAAGAATTTCATGCCTCAATCTAGAATCTAGATAATTAAATAGAATTGAGGATAGGAATATTATATTCGTCGCCACAATTTGATAAGATGGAAGTAATACATTGTTATGTAGTTCAAGTAGGTACAATATTTTAACACTAAAGGAGTAAGGAGTATCATAATGATGTAGGTACTGATAATGATCAGAAGTGTTTATTAATAGTTNAATTTGAATCAACTACAATCTTAATGAGAATGCCAGTGTCCCTAATAGCTCATGTGTGATATTTTGTTTCAGATGATTTGGAGATGGACAAAAATGGTAAAACTAATCGAGACGAGGAGAAAAGCATTAAGAAAGGCAGAATTTCTCGTCTTAGAGGTATAGCATTTTACAATATATAACTAAATAGTTTTAGGGACTTATTCTCATGGCTGGAAAGGTGAGAGGAGAAATGAGCATTTTTTTTCTAAATTTACCTATTTTTTTATTTCTACCTAGTAGTTTGAGTAAGGAAGATATTAGGAAAAACCTTAAAAACATAAATTCAATCTAGTATTTTCTAACCCTTTAGTTGATGTTGATGAGATATCTCGTCTTATGAAAGTAGTGCTGCCATTAACGACAAATTAACTTGTCATGTGAAATACATAGGATCTTTGCAGATCATGGAATTTCTTATTTTTTGGAATGGCATTGTCAGTACATTTCTACATACTAGTAGCAATCTCTAATATTTTTATAGTAATACTACACATTACTCCGTTATATTCTCCGTTCGTAATACTACACATGACTGCTAAATGATTTTGACACCTCCATGATTTTATTTTTAAAAGAATTCTTGTAGATTTAAGTATCTTTTGAGGTCAATCCCCGAGACAGATGTTCAACTCTTTGCTACTTTAACTACCTCACCCTCTATTTTACTCCTGACTCGTAAAATATTGTAAATTAAAGTTCTAATAAATATATTCCTAATTAACCTTTGCCATAATTTACTTTTAATAAATTAATTAATTTACTTTTTAATTTACCATTAATTTACTTTTTTTATAAATAGATCTTAAAGATACTCATTGTTGTTCTGTAAAAAAATATTCTTATGAGGAAGGTAGCAGAAAATAAAAAAAAGTAGGATAAGAAGCGTTACTAACTAGAGTAAAACAGTGCCACTAAGGGTAGTGACACACTTCGCCACCCAGTCACCAATGAGAATAGAATGCAACCTGCCACATGAGGTGGCGCCTCCCGCCAGGTGGTACTACTCCGTCGACCGTCCTACGTTCTAGCCGCCACCTACAGGTGGCGCTACCCGGTCTGCCCATTGTTTTCAATTGAGCCCGTCACATGGTGCCACCCAAGCCACGCCACTCAGCCCCTACTCCTTTAATCAAATCTTGGTGAAATCAATTCAGGGGCTAACTACATCCCTCATATAAGTGTCTTTACTGGTCTAAACTGTTTATCAATATTCTAAGCAAATCGTTGAAGCATTCGCAAAAATTTAAAAAATGTTACTGTCCTCTTTGATACGGGGGTACACTGTCTGAAACAAACTAGTATTCTTTTTGTCTGAAATTATTGGATGAACCCAAAAACCTCTTATTTCCTTCTTTCACGAACATAATGATAAGCAAGTATAGCTATCTCCTCCGGGTCCATTTCTCGACTAACCAAAAAAAGTAAAAACTCGGGTGGCGGAAGCAAGTGGCATAAACCAGGTGGCGCTACCCGGATGGCAAAGTGTGTCATTAGCCTAAGATGGAGAGTTTCGTTGAGTGAGTAAATAGCACTACTGAACCCAGTAGTGCTATTCTACTCATGCTCTCCAGCTGCTAAAAAGCTATGGCATTAAGCCATAGCTAGGGCAGGTAAGATAAAGTATTCACTATTGTATTATTAAAAATTTAAGTAAGATGGCTTAAATAAAATTATGATTGTGTTATAAATGTTGGGAAACATGCTGAGCTACTAATTACGAACTAATTTTATTTTTATTTATTTTTTATTATTTTTTTTAATATAAAGCAGTTTTGGTAAAGAAGGGTGTACCTTCTTTTTTTTTATTGGTTGTGTGATTCTATTTAAAATATTGGATCTTTACTCTAAGGTGAGACTTAAGATACAAAATACTCAAAATCAGAAGCTTTTAAATATTAAGTACTAGCCTTCGTATTAGAGGCTATGTTTCCTATAATAATGTAGTCCTAGCAATTAAATGAAATGCCTAAATAGTTTTCTTTCCAAAGTCTTCTTGAAATAGAATCAGGACTATATTAAATCATTCATTCCATTGCTAAAAATAAATACTCTCCAAATCGTAGTTTGGAGACTATTTATACTCCCATATACCCCTCTTTACCCCCTATTTATACTCCCTTCTATTTAGTACCAAATTGGAAAATGATAATAAGTTTCGTTTAGCCAGTCTTGCGCCTTTATAGTTGGACTGGTGGTAACAACTACAAAAAAAAAGTTAAGGCCAAATTCAGTTTTTGGAATGTATGAAATGAATAAGTATCCAAAATAAATTCAATTCGGACCAATATACAGGAAAAAACTTTAATTTTATATAATCCAAATTACAATTATCAATAACTACGGGAGACATACAGAGAAAAATACACCCCCGCACCGGGAATCAAACCACAGGACCTCTTTTTACCGTACAGGTGCTCTTACCATCTGAGCTATACGGGAGAATGATTCTTCTCTGTCGTAACTGATACATATTCCCGAATCCAAGCTTTAAATCTTATCCTACAAATCTAGAGAGCCAAATATTCACGGCAACAGAACTAGACCGAGAATTAACGCTTATAATTGTAAAGTACTCAATTAGTACCTGTACCTAGTACATC
>KZ654003.1:19926-38519 GCA_001010745.2 Gerris buenoi
AATATGTATCAGTTACGACAGAGAAGAATCCATCTCCCGTATAGCTCAGATGGTAAGAGCACCTGTACGGTAAACAGAGGTCCCGTGGTTCGATTCCCGGTGCGGGGGTGTATTTTTCTCTGTATGTCTCCCGTAGTTATTGATAATTGTAATTTGGATTATTTAAAATTTAATCTTTCCGTAGTAATAAAACTACCAAAAATTTAAAAATTGAATTTTTAATTTTATATTGTATAGATTAAACTACGTTATTAACCATCTATTTTTTTAAATGTGAGTTGTATTTTCTCTTAATTTATTTTCTACATTTATATTATTATTATTTATATTTTTTTGTTTATAGTTTTAAGCAGTGACAGTGAAGATGATTATGATCCAGATATCATTCGTAGTTCTCAATCTCAACCATCTTTAAAAACTAATGGTGTAAGTAATAAATAATTATAATAATTATACATACATTTCAGCATAAAAAACATGTAAAGAAAAAATATTTTTTTGAAATTGTGAGTGGGGTATAAAATGAAAGGTATTGAAGAGTAGATTACAAATATATTTAGCACTTAGGTAAAGTTAATTTTCGGCTCCATTTTGTCTAAAAACATCAAAATTTTGTGTGTGTGTGTGTCCCCCCTCCCCCCTAAAATCTTATTTCCACTGTTACTAAAAATGTAGAAAAATGCGGTCAAAAAATGTGTGGTCTGCTGGGCCATAAAAAAATAAGGTTAGCAATTCAATTTTTAAGTTTTTGGTAGTATTCATACTACAGAAAGTTTAAATTTTAATTTTAATCAAATTATAATAATTATTTTTAACACTGGGAGGCAGACAGAGAAAAATAGACTCCAGCGCTGGGACTGCAAAGGTTATAATTAAATTATAATTATTATTAACACTGAGAGACAGACAGAAATAAATAGACTCCAGCGCCAGGACTGCGAAGGTTAGCAGTTTGATCTGATTTACTGAGAATCCAAGATGGCGGCTTATTCCTGTCACGGGGGAAATAATAATTTTTTTTAGTTGGGTATCAAATAAAAGGTATTGAAGAGTAGATTACTAATATATAACACTTGGTCGGTATTATTTTATTTTCCACGCCATTTTGTCAACAAAAATAATTGCGTCCCCCCCAACCCCCTATACTAAATTCATGTTCACAATACCAACAAAACCCTTTTTACATGAAACTTCACGCCCAAACAATTTTTGTATCTAGTTTTTATGGGTTTTATTATCCTCTACTTTATACTACCGATATTAGTGTTAAAAATATCTCATCTATTTGTAAATTAAACCTTGTCAGTGCTAGAACATTGGTACTTTTTTTTGTTAGGCTCATTACCACGTTGGCTAAGCCAATACCTATTAAATTATTGTTATAATTGTTTTTACTTTTTTATGCCTAATTATTGTTACTTAATATTTTAGGTGGATTCTAGAGATATTAAAGACTTTTTCATTGATGATACATCTCCATCAACAACTCCACAAAAGAACCAATCATTGAATTCAACTCGACGGAATGTTGAACTCAAAGAGATAATATCAGAAGAGCGAAATCATCCTAAATCTGATCTTGAAAATTCTGCTACAAAAAAAAAATTGAGTCTAAAATCAAAAAATAATTCAATTCAAGCTTCTGAAAGTATTTCAAAAGATGTTAAAGTAGATACAACAGATGCTCGTAAAAGACTTTATGCTTTGGCTAAGAGTCCTCTTAAAAAAAAATCAGGTGTTGTTATTAGACCTTACTCTGGTCCTGTATTTAATACTGAAGCTTATAGAAAACCAACCGAAGTATCTCCTAGTGCAACCACCTCTCCTCGATCTAATTGTGAGATAATAGAGCTTGAAAAAAATATTTCTTTTCAGAAACCACTGTCTGCTGAAAAACCAACAATTTCATCAAATTCAATTGGTAATTTAACTAAAGTGTCTACCTCTTTTATTTTTCATAATTGTAAGCCTCCTTTACTAGTGTTTTCATCTTTTTTTCAATGATGTTATTCACTTCTCTAAATACTTGGGTTATTAAATTTTCTTCCTCATTTATCTTAAACACATGCCATAATGATTCAAGTAAGAGAGATTTAAATTATACATCACTTTCTTACTACTCATTTTTATTTTATTAATTTTTTAGATCTTATTAAATGGATAGAAAAAGAATCTTCAGAATTAGCTAAAAAAGCTCCTTCAGTTGGTGTAAGTAGTATTAATAATTATTGAGTTCTTTTCTTTTCTATAATGTGTAATTATAGTTGCTCTCTGTTTATTATAAAGTTATTATGTTAAAAAGACATTATCCCTGACGTTGAGGCATGGCCCTGCGGCAAAGTGATGTGAAGAAAAGATACATTCCTCATTTTTATTTCTAGACTATTTTCTAGCGTCACGGGGGGGCGTTTAGTAGTACGACTTTTAGAGGAAACTTTTTCCCTCCCGACGAACAAGGGGGGGGGGGCTAATATGTAACTAAATTGTGAAAGTAAAATGAACTAAGATTGTTATTATGAGGGCAAACTAATTAAATTCCCTAGGTAGAGAGAGATTAAACACATCTGCAAAGGGATTTGAGCTGCTGACATGTGTCATCTAAATTCTAAATGATGTGTCGGTTTTAACCGGCATCTGCAGTGAAAGAGTTTAGTTGACTTAATACATAATTGGTCGAATTTAGCAAGCTCGACGTATGAATTTATAGCATGTAATTTTTTTTTTTTTTAAATTCTATTAATCTTTATTTATTCTTATTTTTAGATGAGCAGGACAGAATTAGGTGGTGTCATGGAGGATTTAAAGTGCCTTGAGATATCATTCCTTGAGAAAGTGTATGAAGAATTTCTAAAAGTTCAAGGTGGAGCTGGCATGAAAGCTCGACAATTCCGATCTCGCTTAGGTGCCTTTATGAACAAAACCAAATCACTTTTGAGCAAAATACAACAATCTGCTCCACCAATATCCGTTAATTCATCAAATGAAAACATTTCAGATACCTTTCCAATTGACTTTGATCAATCTGATGATGTGTTTGAAAATTCAAGTAAGAGAAATTTAAGTGATAATTTCTTTGGTCAGAAGGACAGGGTTTCATTTAAAGATACAAACGCAAGTAAATCAACAAAGAGACATTTAGAGAAACCCAAAAGTAAAAATCTATCTGTTAACAGAAGTACACTTGATGATTCATTTGAAAATCACTTTGAAGAAGGATTCTCAAATCATATTGATGATAATGATACTTCACGTATATCCTTTGGTAATTCTCATATTACTATACCAGACAGTTCCAGAGAAGAATCTTATTCTGCTGTGAAAGAAACAGAATTTGGAAATAAAAATATTTCTTCCAATGATGGTATGCCAATTCCAGAAAGTTTACCTGCTACTTCTGATGTATTAATACCTGACACCAATGATATGAAGACATCGTATGGAAGTTTTAAACTGAAGAAACCTTCTAAATTATTAATGAAAATATCTGGAGGAGTAGGTTTTGATAGTGTTAATGAATCAAAAGAATCTGTTCTTCCTAAAGCTTCTAATTTAAATACTTATGAGCTACCTCCTAGAACAATTAACAATGAATTTACTTCTAATAATAACACAGTCAATTATTCTAATTCCTTCCCTAAGAGTACTAATTCAACTCCTAACCTCTTTATACCTCCAAAATTGTTTCCGGAACTTTCTAACAAATTTGAGACGACCTCTACACCTAAATCAGTTTCAACAACAAAGCCATTTTTTGATGATTCGCCATTTCAAAATGGCATGGAAACAAGTGATTTTGTTGATGTGGACAATTATGGAAATTCTTTTAAGGATGAAAGTCAAGATGACCTTGTGTGGCTAGGGAACTGGAGCCAGTCTGAGAATAGTCCAACAAAAAATAAATTTGATTCCCCTAGAAAAGGTTAGTATAATTTCTCTTCTATTTGTTAATTATCCAATTTACTATGGATTTTTAATTTACTTGATTAAAAATAGACTGCTAGTTAGTGTGACACACAACTTCCTTACATCATATTTTGGATAAATGATCATCTAAGTATATATTAATGTGATTCTACTGAAATTAAAAGTTCGGTTACTCACCTTCCTTTATTGAATCGAGATTTCCTGTCTGAGTCCCCTAATGACTTTTTACATTATAATGAAAACTTGCTCTTTGCTTTCGAGAAGCCGATAACTCGGCATTTGGTTGTTTACACGAGGCATTATGATTTAAATCAATACTTGCTTAAAATAATGGTCTTTCTTCTATGAACAGATTTGAGTTAAAATATTTTTAATTATATACATATTAGGTGAAACAAATTAGACTTTTGCTTTCAGTTCTTGAACTTTAGCGATCTTTAACATCTCTTAGCTGTGTCGCTGTGAGTTTTATTAAAAAATGTATGGAATGAACACCTTTTCAACAAGATGTTTTGACCCTTCCTATAAGGTCATCATCAGTCATATTCTTTATTTAAAAGTAATTCTAGTAGTCCAGGAGATAGCATGCAAAAAAGTGTCTGACTAATATCAAGCTAGAATTTTGCAGGGGTGCAGAATATGTCCGAACGCCCGAACGAGGTTCGGGGGAAATCGGGGCAGGGCTGGGGAAATTTTGGTAGGGAAAAATGTAATGAAAAAAAAAAAAAAATAAAAAAAATAAAATGTCTTATGTCTAACTTTTCTCTTCTCATACGAATTACCGTAAAATCTCGCGTATAATACGCTCCTTTTTTTACCTCCTTTTCTGCATCTTTTTCCCTTCCAAAATCAGGGTATGCGTATTATACACGAGTGAAAAAAAAACTTTGTTTACAACTTAAATTTTACCTCAATTTTGGTTACCTACTTATTTTTTAGTCTCCCTCTTTTTTAGACAGAAAGACTTTTTATCATCAAGTTATGTTATTTTATTTCGTTAATTGATCAAAGTTATTCTTTTCTTTTTTATTCTTATCTCAATCACCGGCTCCTCCGTGAGATTACAACGTGTGATTACACCGGATGATAAAAAACGACTGAATTCAAAGGCCCTTCTACGAATTGTTAATGTCTTAATATTATTTTTCCTTGTATTGATAAGAATTAAGAAGAATACCTATCCATATTCCATATCCATAATTTTATTTATGGATAATTAGATATCTTAAAAATAATATATATCTAGTTTTCTGTTAGTGTGTTGCAAAGTTTTTAAACTAAAACTATAACAAATTATTAGTAGTCGTGTAATTGTAGGTAAAAATCTTTTCTTTAATAAAAATATTACACTATAAATATTGCAAATTACATGTACAATGTGCAAAATATTTCATTTATTTTAACTAGGTGCGTATTATACACGATTTGTTTTTAAAATTTGACGAAAAAGTCGGGTGCGTATTATACGTAAATATTTAATTTTCATTGAAGTATAGCTCAAAATGTTGCCTGCGTATTATAAATACACGGATGCGTATTATAAGCGATATTTTAGGTAAGTACTTACTCCTTTTTTAAACCTGCAAGAAAGTATAAGGGTCTGAAATAGTTTTCGAATTCGGTGATCGACGTTGTTTCTAAGTCGGCAATTGTGTTTGAAATCAGTATATTATATCTTGCATCTAAATCGGTTATTTGCAGTGGTTTTTGTATTTAATTTGTTTGCTTTTTTACGTGTACACTGGCAGAAAAATCTGGACGAATATAAACTGCTAAAATTTTTGAATTTATTGTTTTTATTATTTTTTTCATTTGGTTTATTGTATTTATTAAGTGTATTAAGTGTTTTTGTATAAGTGGCGAAATTTTTAAGTTATAAATATTTTCTTTAATTAGGTATAGGTAGTTACCTACCTATATATTTTAAATTTTCGCTTTAACACAGTGTGTGAAATAATTTGTAATTTGTTTTTATTAGATATCTCTGAAGTGATTACCTGAGTACCGCGTACCGTACTACTATAATAATACATGTAATTATTATAGCATTATATAAAAACCCCTCTTTAGCGGACATCAACGGGACCGCCAATTTTGTCCGTTATAAAGTGTCCGTTGGGGAGGGGTTAGTTACTAAAATATTTTTTAGTTTGGTGCCTGTAAAAAATCTCCGTAAACAGGGGTGTCCTTAATAGAGGGTTGTCCGTTAAGAGGGGTTTCACTGTAGCAGGTATATTTAAGTGCACACTGTCAACTTTCAAAGTAAACAACAGGTGAATTGTGCGTTTTGTGAATGGCAAGGAAGAAGAGACAAACTACGTACCTAGACCATCAGTAGAATTACTAAGTAAACGTTACAATAAGGATAGCCTGTTATCCGGTTAACATCGAAAAGTTCGATCGGGGAAATTTTAATGAAAAAAAGGTATGTTCTGGGGAAATTTCGGGTAGTCAAACATATTCTGCACCCCTGGAATTTTGTATACAAATCAATCTTTTAGCGCCTTTTAAGAATATGTGGTCGGCTAAGTTCGTCTGCGAGACATAGCTTGGCAATAGGCGTTTGAAAAAAACAAACCGGTGGAGAGAGGCCATGTCTCACCAATTATGGTGGACAGTGTGGTTTTCATGATCCCGATTGCAGAATTAGTTAGTTGACCGAAAATCAAGTTGATGTTAGTTTGTCCTTTGACAGGTGACCACGTTGATTTTTAGTAATATTTGAATAACTAACCTATCAAGTGTGAAAGTACAATTGACTTGATTTTCGGTCTACTAACTAATTCTCTACAGGATCATGAAAATCACATTGTCCACCATAATTGGTGAGACATGGCCGCTCTCCACCGGTTTGTTTTTTTCCAACGCCTACTGCCAAGCTATGTCCCGTAGACGAACTTAGCCGACCACATATTCTTAAAAGGTGCTGAAAGATTGACTTGTATACAAAATTCTAGCTTGATGTTAGTCAGACACTTTTTTGCACGCTATCTCCTGTTCTATGTGGTATTTTCTCATCTCTATAAGATAACGTCATTTATTAGTTAAATGGGAATTTGCAAAATTCCCATTTAACATTTTTATATTTTCAATAGTTTTTAAATCATTGATATATCTGCTGTGATAATTACACTAGTAACAGAAACAAACGTATGCACCTGATCAATAGAAAACAACACTTCCAAACTTTCTGAGACAGAGATATTTGTTTGAAACACAAATTTTTAAACGTTCAATTATTTTTATTTTTTAAACATTAGATAATGAATGGCGCCTTTTATAAGGCAATAGGTCCGAATTAAAAGAAACCAAAATGGTAAATGAGACTCTCCTAGTCAAGATAAAAAACAAAACAGGCTGTTAAACCAGATAAAGAGATTCCTCTGTTTGGTATTTAATTAAAATATTCTCTGAACCCATAAGCTTGTGAACTGAGTCGAGTTAATGTGGCTTAATTTCTATGAAATTAAATTATTTCACATTCTTAGGACCTATACTTGCTCACAACTTAGAGCTGCATGAATGACCTTAGCTGGTCCTGATCCCTTTTAAGCCTTGTAACCTCATCCTCGGGTCTTCAGCTCTTCTTATAGTTCCTCCTCTGCTCTCCGTGTTGTTTCTTGAGGTCTTCCAACTCTTCTCCCTTGTGGACCCATTTAAGTGTGGCTCTTACTACTTTTCCTCATTCCTTTTTCAATGTGTCCTATCTACTTCCACTTCCTCTCTCTTATTTCTATATCCATTGGTTGTTTACCTGATCTTTTCTATGTACTTTTTTTATTATTTGTATTCCTATCTTATTATTTTTTTATATAATCGAGTAGTGTCCGACGACTCACTTAAAATTATTTGTTATTGCTAAGCTAAGGCAGCCACATTTATTCCATTAAAAATATATGATTTTTTTTTTTTGTCTTTAAATAGATATCTAAATTAATTTACTTAATTTTACTTTTTCTTTTAAGTATTAAATTAAGCCTTTTGCTCCAGGCTTAACATCTCGTTTTTGTATAAAATAAATGTTACACCATTGCTTTTCATTATATCCATCAAATGTGCAATAATTATTTTAACAACAAATATTATGTATAACTTTTTTAGCCCCTTAACAATGCACATTTTTTTACTGTAAGTTCAGTGTTCTTGCTTTTTTATTCACTGATTGTTTCCTTTTTTAGGTTCTACAAAGGGGAATTCTACAAATAGTTTTGCTAAAGATAATCATTTTATCAAGCCTAGTTCTAGTAGTTCATCTTCAAGTAAACCTGTTGATATGTACAAGGATAGTGGCATGGAACCAACTGGAGAAGTCAAGAGAGTCATGAGAGAAAAGTAATTAAATACATATGTATTATTTATTGTCTAGAGTCTAGACTAGCACTCTGCTGATAGATTTATTCTTATTCAGTTCTCTGTCATCATAGCTTAATTGGTACAGCACTGGTCTAGAAAATCATGAGTCCAAGGTTTGAACTTCTCTAGGGAGGTAGGTGCATGTTTCTCTGTCTATTCTCCCTTCGTCTTTATTTTCTATTTTATTCCATAAATTCTATGGCCATGGCTTGCCATTAATTTAAAAATTGCTATTATTATTGACAATAACTGGTCCATTCTTGGAACCATTGGTAGTTATATCTTGGACTGTTTAAAAGAAGTTTGTGTTACAAGGTTTTTTAAGAACCTGGGAAATTACCTCCTTAATAAGGCAGTCTAAGTTGTTTATTTCAGGACCCTCTCATAAAGTTACTAAGACAATATTGACCCTTAACAGGGGCACTTGTCATTTTATGACTGGATTTATAACTGGCCATTGTTATTTCCACCGACATTTGCAGCTACTAGGCTCATTGAGAGTCCTACCTACTTGCTGTGATAAGAGGAAGATAACTCCAACTCTCCTGCTTAGCAGCTGCCCAGAGTTGGTTCATCTTAGATGGCAAACCTTTGGAGTTTCCTTAGAAGTGTTCTGCCTCTGAAAAAACTGCTAACTCTCTGCAGTCTGCTCAGAGTATTAAAGGATCAGGGAGATAGGTAGATATTTAGAATCAGGGTTTGCTCAATGGACCCACTGAAGTGGTGTATGTCTGGAAATGTCTTGAAATTTTAAAAAATTACAATAACATTAATGTCATTTTAAAAAATAGCTTCTTTATTGTGTTTTGTGTGCTTTTAGGTTTGGTTTGGTTAAATTCCGTCCTGTTCAAGGGGAGGCTGTAACTGCTGCTTTAGAAGGACATGACTGTTTTGTACTAATGCCTACTGGTGGAGGCAAGTCACTTACCTACCAGTTACCTGCATTGCTTACCCCTGGTGTTACTCTAGTCATCTCACCTCTCAAATCTCTCATATTTGACCAGAATAACAAACTTAAATCACTTGATGTAAGTATGTTTGGTATTCATGCAAGTGTTGATATCCCAAATTGGATTTTAATTTTTTACATTTTGACAATTTAATAATTTAATTTTTTACATATTTATAGAGGTTTTATTATAAGAAATATTTTAGAAAAATTTTGCTAAGGGCATATTTAAAAGGTGGTAAAAAAGTACAAATTGTTATTTCCATGTATGTACATGTACATCAAACATCAAACCACAATTACAATCTGAAGAATGCATCTTGAAGGATGTGAAATTTAACAAGGGGTTGAGCTTTGTGATGTTGACTGGATGCAAAGTTTAGTTCGCAGCTGCTTTAAATTAACATCACTTAAAGATGCTTCTAAGAGTGGAAGCAAAATATCAGACTTCTAGTGGGTGTCCAGACGCAAAATCTAGATGTTAAAATGACTCACTCTTGAAAAGCCAGTTAATGTTTACCAAGTAGTGTAAATAATTGAAATTTAAAATGCCTGGTGGTACTAGATGTGACTCCCTGCTCATGCAATTTAACATGCATGAACCCCTCTAGGGAGAGTTCTGGTTTACTGCAACCTTATTTTTATGTTTCAGATTCCTGCTGCAGCTCTTACCGGAGAAATGTCTTTGGCTGAAACAAATGAAATTTACCGAGAACTTACCTCTTCTACTACTAGTACTTGTTAGTTATTAAATAATAATAGTAGATATTAGTTTAATGAACATTTCAATCTAATATTCTGTTGTTAGGTTGGAAACTAAAATCTTCTGGTTATTTTAATGTTACATCTAATTAATCATTCAAAACAAATCTTTTCCTAAACTGTGTGCAGAGGGATCCAGAATTAAAAATAATAAACCACATGTGGTCACTTTTTTTGTACGATTTATTGATGAAAAATCTATTTTTGAACAATTCCTGTTTTGTAAAGACCTCCCTAGGACCACAAGAGGCCAAAACCTTTTTAATTTAGTTAATTATTATTTACTTTGAAAATTACAAAATATCACGGTAGCCCTGTTCAGGTGTCTGGTGGGTGTCCATTCATGGCCAGTCACTTGACTGGCTTTCAAGCTATAGCAAAAAATAAAAACCCAGACATAGTTTTAACACATTGTTTCTTGCATAGAGAAGTAACAGTGGTCAAATCTTAACTCAGAGGAGTATTGCTATCAAGTATTATTAACATTTTGTTAAGTATTTCCATAAAAATCATGGTATCTGTGTATGATGGGTAAAAGTGATTTCCAGTCATGTAATTTTCAATAATGTTGTATTTACTGACTGCCAAAGATGATCTTTTAAAAAATTTAAACTTGGCAACTATAATTATGGGGATGCATTGCTGAGCCTCCTCTCTAGAGACAGTTTAGCATATGCTCCAGGACTGCCCACTTCACAAACGAAAGAAGCAAGTGCCTAAGTCGACACACCTGAAGACCAAGCTCTATGGCTTGTTAAAGGACATGCTCCTTACCACTCACCGTTTTAGCATCTCCCATGTGAAGAATGATCCAGATTATTGTCTGCCAAATAAATTTTGATTCCCATGAATTGAATTCACTTGTTTAATTTTTTAGAAGATATATGAAAGCTCAATGTTATCTATGTTTCAGATCTGAAGATTTTGTTTGTAACACCAGAGAAACTTCAGAGTAGTGACAGGTTGAACAGTGTGCTTCAAACATTGTACTCAAGGAATCTTCTTGGGCGTTTTGCTATTGATGAAGCTCACTGCGTTTCTCAATGGGGTCATGATTTCAGGTACTAAATAATTTGTTATTCCTGTTTCAAATTTTCTGATCAACCATAAAATAATTTTATCTTTGTTGTACACTTGCTGCAACACTAATATAAGTGCTCCTTAGTCATCCAGCTAGTCAGTTGAGAAATGTCACCTCCTTTGACAACTTATCTTTACAAAAATGCAAGCGTCAACTTTTTACCAACCTAAGGAAACCATGACTTAAGAAAATAACTGGACTAATGATCAAGATATGAAATATAGAATATGAAATCTACTATAATTATATTGTCAATAACAATTGTTTTGTTTCAGGCCCGATTACAAGAAGTTAGGTACATTGAGGCAACGGTTCCCAAATGTGCCTATGATGGCACTCACAGCCACTGCCACCCCTAGAGTTCGCACTGATATTCTTCATCAAATTGGACTCAGGCAACCTAAATGGTGATCAAATTAATTTTCTTGCAAATATTTTTAGACGATTAATATAAAACAATATTGTGTTATAAATTTAAAGCAAAAGGCTATGGAGAGATCTATGTTAAACATATCGATGAGGGAAAGGAAAAGCAATAAGAGAGCGAAAACCGGTATTGAGGATATAGGAAAGCTGATTTTAGGACGCAAATGGAACCAGGCAGGCCAGAGTTAAGGATGAGAGGTGGTGAAACTTATTTACACTCAATTTATAAAACAATATTGTTTTATAAATTGAATGTTAAGAAAACCCTTGAAGATCCAAAAAACTTATAATTGATAACATATATTTATATATTATTAAAAAAAATCGTATAAATAAAGGGTTCAAAAACTAAGAATAAATCATTAACAGGAAATTATTTGTTTGCTAAATTTAATACTTGTAATTGTCCACAGGTTTGTTTCCAGTTTTGATCGACCTAATTTAAAATATCAGGTGATTGCAAAGACACCAAAATCAATTGCAGAAATAATAGCTCAACTAAAGACTAAGTATGTTGTAATATGTGTCTTCTAAAATGTGGTAAAAAGTTTTATAATAGGCTATTCCTCTTAGTACAGTAGTTTTATTTAGCACTTTTGATTGATAATTTTATTACCAATTTTGATTTTTATAATGTTGTCTAGTTATTAATATATATCATTAAGTAGAAACAGAAAAAACTACAAAAATACAATCTTTCCTCAGAATTCTGGGAAACGAGCTTTATTTAGAGTATCTGATGGACTTACTCTTTGAAACCGTAATTTTGCATAAGGATCAATGCAACTGTGTTACAATGAAAGTGATGTAGAAATGACAATAATAATGGTTATACTTCACTCAAAATAAAGTAATATATAATGCAGAACCAAAATTAGCAGGCTGGAGCACTTTAACACACAAAGAAACTGAACTTTCTGGACGTTAAATGAGACACACCAGACTTACACAGTGTGTTATTAATTGTACTTTTTTTGTTTGTAGGTTTAGTCGAGATTCTGGTATTATATACTGCTTGAGTAGAAACGATTGTGATCAGGTGGCTAGTCAACTTGAGTTGAACAATGTTAAAGCTGCTGCATACCATGCTGGTCTCTCTGACAAATGTAGATCTCAAGTTCAAGAGAAGTGGCTTTCAGATAAAATTAAGGTTTGTACAATTATAAAAATATGCATTGATCGGATAAGTTGAAGGACCTACCCAAGACCTTGAGGCTGTATAAATTGAAGTTGAAAGTTAGGAGTTAACTTAGTTTAGTTTAGACTACCCTTCTCTTCCATAGTCACTGGTCTGGAGAGAAAGATGTGTTAAAGAATTTTTTTCAAAAAATTTAATTCTTATTTTTGGGTTTACCGTTTGTTTTGTGATCACCTCTATTTTTAGCTTTTTATCCTCTTGCTTTCCTCTAGGTTTGTTTGAGGCTTTTCTGCCTAGACCATTCTCTAATGTATTAACATCCATATTATATCATGTACTAGCTGGATACCCGTGCTTCGCTACGGAGTGTTTTTATATTTGATAAGTTTGTAAACTACCAGGAAAGCATACCAATTATTTTACTATGCGAGAATATCTAGATTCTATCCCTCCTACTTATATCCCCCTCCTCTTTGATTATATAATTTACAAATATCCTAAATTTACCCCCCTCCTAAATGAAAATATGACAAAACTGTACATAACAACAATTACTGTACTCTTAAAGAGCATTTCAACGATATGCAGCATGAAGGTGAAGGGTATTCATTACTTGTACCCCGTACCCCATTGTACCAAAATTTTAATTTCGTAATCTCATGTAGGCAGTGACCTTCACCTTGTTTTGAAGAAAAAGTGTGTAAATATTCATCAAATTAGGATAAAAGACATACCCTCATACGGATACNAGATTATTGTCTGCCAAATGAATTTTGATTCCCATGAATTGAATTCACTTGTTTAATTTTTTAGAAGATATATGAAAGCTCAATGTTATCTATGTTTCAGATCTGAAGATTTTGTTTGTAACACCAGAGAAACTTCAGAGTAGTGACAGGTTGAACAGTGTGCTTCAAACATTGTACTCAAGGAATCTTCTTGGGCGTTTTGCTATTGATGAAGCTCACTGCGTTTCTCAATGGGGTCATGATTTCAGGTACTAAATAATTTGTTATTCCTGTTTCAAATTTTCTGATCAACCATAAAATAATTTTATCTTTGTTGTACACTTGCTGCAACACTAATATAAGTGCTCCTTAGTCATCCAGCTAGTCAGTTGAGAAATGTCACCTCCTTTGACAACTTATCTTTACAAAAATGCAAGCGTCAACTTTTTACCAACCTAAGGAAACCATGACTTAAGAAAATAACTGGACTAATGATCAAGATATGAAATATAGAATATGAAATCTACTATAATTATATTGTCAATAACAATTGTTTTGTTTCAGGCCCGATTACAAGAAGTTAGGTACATTGAGGCAACGGTTCCCAAATGTGCCTATGATGGCACTCACAGCCACTGCCACCCCTAGAGTTCGCACTGATATTCTTCATCAAATTGGACTCAGGCAACCTAAATGGTGATCAAATTAATTTTCTTGCAAATATTTTTAGACGATTAATATAAAACAATATTGTGTTATAAATTTAAAGCAAAAGGCTATGGAGAGATCTATGTTAAACATATCGATGAGGGAAAGGAAAAGCAATAAGAGAGCGAAAACCGGTATTGAGGATATAGGAAAGCTGATTTTAGGACGCAAATGGAACCAGGCAGGCCAGAGTTAAGGATGAGAGGTGGTGAAACTTATTTACACTCAATTTATAAAACAATATTGTTTTATAAATTGAATGTTAAGAAAACCCTTGAAGATCCAAAAAACTTATAATTGATAACATATATTTATATATTATTAAAAAAAATCGTATAAATAAAGGGTTCAAAAACTAAGAATAAATCATTAACAGGAAATTATTTGTTTGCTAAATTTAATACTTGTAATTGTCCACAGGTTTGTTTCCAGTTTTGATCGACCTAATTTAAAATATCAGGTGATTGCAAAGACACCAAAATCAATTGCAGAAATAATAGCTCAACTAAAGACTAAGTATGTTGTAATATGTGTCTTCTAAAATGTGGTAAAAAGTTTTATAATAGGCTATTCCTCTTAGTACAGTAGTTTTATTTAGCACTTTTGATTGATAATTTTATTACCAATTTTGATTTTTATAATGTTGTCTAGTTATTAATATATATCATTAAGTAGAAATAGAAAACAACTACAAAAATACAATCTTTCCTCAGAATTCTGGGAAACGAGCTTTAGTTAGAGTATCTGATGGACTTACTCTTTGAAACCGTAATTTTGCATAAGGATCAATGCAACTGTGTTACAATGAAAGTGATGTAGAAATGACAATAATAATGGTTATACTTCACTCAAAATAAAGTAATATATAATACAGAACCAAAATTAGCAGGCTGGAGCACTTTAACACACAAAGAAACTGAACTTTCTGGACGTTAAATGAGACACACCAGACTTACACAGTGTGTTATTAATTGTACTTTTTTTGTTTGTAGGTTTAGTCGAGATTCTGGTATTATATACTGCTTGAGTAGAAACGATTGTGATCAGGTGGCTAGTCAACTTGAGTTGAACAATGTTAAAGCTGCTGCATACCATGCTGGTCTCTCTGACAAATGTAGATCTCAAGTTCAAGAGAAGTGGCTTTCAGATAAAATTAAGGTTTGTACAATTATAAAAATATGCATTGATCGGATAAGTTGAAGGACCTACCCAAGACCTTGAGGCTGTATAAATTGAAGTTGAAAGTTGGGAGTTAACTTAGTTTAGTTTAGACTACCCTTCTCTTCCATAGTCACTGGTCTGGAGAGAAAGATGTGTTAAAGAATTTTTTTCAAAAAATGTAATTCTTATTTTTGGGTTTACCGTTTGTTTTGTGATCACCTCTATTTTTAGCTTTTTATCCTCTTGCTTTCCTCTAGGTTTGTTTGAGGCTTTTCTGCCTAGACCATTCTCTAATGTATTAACATCCATATTATATCATGTATTAGTCACCATAGTATTGGAGGGAGAACTCTGGCATTACCTAAAGTGAAGTTCAATAGCAATTGCAAATATTCCTGGCTTTTCAAAGCACCAGATTCACTATACGTTTTTTATTAATAGATCTTTGCCGTAAGTTGTTTATAAAGAGGGTTATTGGTGTTGTGGTTAAAAACTATTTATTTACTTGCAACAGCAAAATTAGGTATTATTAGACTGACTGGGTTTTGTTAACTTTTATTACCCTATAAATTTGTTTTTCCCTTATAATATTATATGTTATTAATTACTAAATTTTTTTTTAAGTCTATTTGATATCCCTTGTTTGTTTTAGGTTGTTTGTGCAACCATAGCATTTGGTATGGGTATAGATAAACCAGATGTAAGATTTGTTATTCATTATTCTTTGCCAAAATCTTTGGAAGGTTTCTACCAGGAGGCAGGCAGAGCTGGGAGAGATGGATTGAATTCCAACTGTTTACTTTATTACTCTTATAGAGATGCTGTGAGACTCCGCAAGATCATTGAAAGTATGTCCTCAATAACTTATTTTTACCAAAGGAAAATTTATGGCTGACATTTGAATAACTTTGGGTTTCTATATTCCATAATATGTGTAAGCATTTGTTAGTGAATGTAAGTAGTTTCCGTGTGATGGTGTTAGTCACTCTCCAACTTTTGCCATCCATTAACTGTGCAGATTTAACATTGGAATTAAAATATTAATTTCTAAGCAACTTTATTTTACTTGTTTCCTTATTTAACCAAAATATGCATGTCATTAATTGTCATTTGCTTTTGTAGTGGATAAAGAGGGCTCTCAAGCAGCTAAACAGACACACTATGATAATTTAAAGAGAATGATAGGTTTCTGTGAAAATAGAACTGAATGCCGTCGAGTTTTGCAACTAAATTATCTCGGTGAGACTTTTGAATCAGCTCGGTGTAAAGCAAACATAGCAACAACTTGTGATAACTGTCTATCGGCTGGCCAATTCAAAGTTACCGATGTCACTGATATTGCTAAGACTGTGGTAACTTGTGTTGCTAAAATCTGTGGAACACCACGACAGGCCACACAACAGTATAACTTTACTGCTAATCATCTAATCGATGTATTCAGAGGCAGTCAAGCCAAGAAAATCATCAGTTCAGGTATCTTTTAATTTCATATCATTATATCCATGTTTGCATTGTTCAGTAAAGTTATATACTTTCATTCTTAAAAAATAGTTCAACTTCTTGTAAACAAAAAAAAAAAAAAAAAAAAAAAAAATTATATAATGTCTTGAAATGCAATGATTTCAAATGAAGCAAAAGAGTCCTAGTTGTTACCCCTGAATGAATGAATGGGCCCAAAAAATGTTTAATTTATGTTTTAGAGGTGGATCATTGACTGGTGTTTCTGCTTAAAATGTATTCATTGTCCTAACACCTTTTAGTTAACTTATTTTAAATTTCTTTTTTTTTTTTTGTT
Source organism: Gerris buenoi (assembly GCA_001010745.2). Taxonomy (NCBI): domain Eukaryota; kingdom Metazoa; phylum Arthropoda; class Insecta; order Hemiptera; family Gerridae; genus Gerris; species Gerris buenoi. The sequence continues at coordinate 36,952 of KZ654003.1, forward strand.
AGGCCATGATAAGATTGCTATGTTTGGTATTGGCAAAAGCTGGCCTCGTGTTGATGCAGAACGTCTAATACATCAGCTAACTAACGATGGCTATCTTCATGAAATCCATGTAGCATCTTTTGTTGCCGAGGGTATTGTCAATGCCTATATTAAAATTGGAAAGAATGCTCAGTCACTCCTTGCAGGCAAGGCTAAGGTAAATATCAATCTAAGTTTTTATTACTATTTAATTAATTAATGTATAATAAAAATTACATGAGAATGTATCTTGTGAAGTGATGAAAAATCTGGATTTAACTTATATAGACCTCTAATGAGGAGTATGTTTTAAGTTTTTGTTTAAGATTTTTATTTTTTTTTTTAAATTGGATAATGATGGAAACTAAAGAGTTCTGTTAAGTTAAGATAGGTTCCTGTGTTTGCAAGCAGTACCTTGCAAACATTATTATAAAAAGAAAAATGAGATAAAGCTACTTAATACAATTGGCCATAAAACTTTTTTTCTTTTTGGGCATTTATGATGTTTGGAACATTTGATATCTTTACTTTCCTACCACATTTAGAATTCAAGGTTAGCATAGATGTTCAGGACGATATTTTCAATCACCTGGTGCATTNGTTTGGAACATTTGATATCTTTACTTTCCTACCACATTTAGAATTCAAGGTTAGCATAGATGTTCAGGACGATATTTTCAATCACCTGGTGCATTAATCTCATTTTTGCCAGATCGATATACATGTATGATTTGGTAATAATAATAGATCTATCTATCATTTCATTAAACATTCTTAATTGATACTTAATAAAATTATACTACTTCTTAACTATTACAAATGTTTAATTAACAAATTAATTTACTAATAATTTAATTAACAAATTAATTTACTAATAATTGACTCTTATACTACACTTTGCATTTTTTCGGATGCATACTCCTCCTGAACGGCTGAACCAATCCGCACAAAATTCGGCACGGTCAAATTGACCAACCACAGAAAGAAAGAAAGAGAAGAAAGAAAGCCTTTTATTGCCATTAGAAGTTAGCATTTACAAATCATACATTAACAAATCAAAATATCCCTCCAAAAAAAATAAAATAAAGATACAAAAAATAACACGAATTCTCTTTAAAAGCTAAACAAAGATAGAAAAAAACAAACAAAAAACTGTCTTTTATTAATGGCAAATCGGCACTTGCCATTAATATTTTTTACCAACCACAGGAAGGTATAAATCTGAAATGGTCCAAATTGGTAATTGGTACACATGGGTACGGGGTACGGAGTACAAAAGTTTTCTCCTGAACGGCGGAGCCCTTCCGCACAAAATTTGGTACGGTCATAGTAACCAACCACAGGAAGGTATAAATCTGAAATGGTCCAAATCTGTACACAGGGGTACGAGGAACAGGGTACAAACGTTTTCTCCTGAACGGCTAAACTGATCCGCACAAAATTCAGCACGGTCATAGTAACCAACAACAGGAAGGTATAAATCTGAAATGGTCCAAATCGGTACACAGGGGTACGAGGTACAGGGTACAAAAGTTTTCTCCTGAACGGCT
>KZ654004.1:11029-24358 GCA_001010745.2 Gerris buenoi
TATATATATATATATTCACATAATCTCTAAAGATTTTTTTTTAATACAGTGACTTACATAGGTATGTTTTATATTGTTAAATATGGGGATTTTAATCAATATAATATATGTAATTAGTCGTATACAGTTTTTTACAAATAAGTTTACGCTCTTATAATTACAACGCTGGTATAGATGTATATTGTTTTTCTCATTCTTAATTTTTACTGCTTAGTAAATTTTTCCTTTAACAAGAATATTTTTTAAGTATTATTTTTCAAGTAATGTTTCACAATATTGATTAAATTATTATGATGTAAATGCAAGGGGAAAAAAATCGGGTATGGGGTACCTCGGAACTTTTCCTCACTTCAGAGGCCACTAAAGTGGCCTCTCCAGCATTAGACGGAAGCAGCATTAGACGTGGTCAGTACTTGGATGAGTGACCGTTCTGAACTAACTGATAAATTATCGTTCTTAACAAAAACAACTTATTTTTAATACCTACATTTTATTTAATTTGAAGTTTGGTGGTATTTTGAATGATGTAAACAAACTTTGACGTCATCAAAATTATCGCACTAATAAATAATTATATTCGCTTATAAATTTAAAACTAATTAATGGAATTTAATTTAATCGGGTTTTTTTTATATTTATTCCTTAATTTTTTTCAGGTTCCAACGATATGCTATATATGTCAAAAAAATATATATACTTTCGGTATTTTTAACCGTCAAAGTTTCAAGTCAAAATTCAAAATTTGATAACTTCAAAATGGCGGCCAATATCGAAATGAAATTTAGTGGGCATGTTTTTCATACCATGAGGTACATTAGTACCACATTTTAACTCGATCAGGACCATTATCGATTTATTACGATTTTTTAAAATGTTTGCTGACTCAGAAAACTGGGTTCAAGATGGCGGAAAAAGTTGATTTTCCGGGCGGCACAATTACAGGTTAGGACTGATTTTTCTGCCAATTTTCAACTCTCTAGGTAAAATACCTTGGGTGCTACGATGATAACACACACGCACATACGCTCACACGCACATACAGACGTCATGCTGAAAACCACTCAGTAGGTCTTAAAAACACCTAAAACGGATAGTTCCGTTGAAATCTCGAAAAAAAATTTTTGATGAAAACAATACTTTTCCTACTATAGGTAGTGAGGAAAAGTAATAAGATTTATAGGAAATGTTAAATGTTGATGAATAAACACAAATTTAACTCTACGAGCTAATTAAATGACTATGATCATTCTCTTTTATTACTGGCTATCAAAGTATGGCAGTACACATAACAATGTATACTGTTCGAGTGAAAAAGTAATTTAATGTCAAATTCAGTCGAGTATTTACCTTGTCATGTATTATCTGTATCAGGCGTAAGGGGATTTTCCATTTTATAACGTCTCATATTTGCAAAGTTCGTAATGTTTGTATTTTATTGACAAAAATATAAAGGAGACTCGGTTGTGTACACAAGGGCCGAGACGCGAGCTAATTAACCTAGATTTCAGATTTTCTGTATCGTCTCGACCCACAACATCTCAAGATTTATTAAATAACGAGATTCTTGGTTCAAAATCTCAAGAGCGAAATGGCACACAACTGGGGTATTATATCTTACATAACGGCTAAACGGTATAGCGCGAATCTTTCTTATTGCGGTAGTTATACGGCAGCCTCCGAGATAACATTATATGGACCGAGCCAAAGAGTCGTAACGCAGTTTAATCGCGTCTTAGCTCGGCAGATAACGCCCTATATGGCTCCTTTACTTTCTCTAACCTCTAGACAACTTTCACATAACGCCGGAAAACAACAGAGCAAGCCTTGTATAAACAAAATAACAGTGCATTTAAATTTAACTGCACTCGGTACGTTTTGAAAATGTTTGTGGAATTCCCTCGACTAACTTTCCTCCACCTGTAGTAAACTTGACGACCGTGCCAGATTAGAAAGTTTAACAGTTAACCAATGCATTTTTCTCATCATTAGACTTCTTAGTTGGATGAAAAAACTGATAACGATATTATCTCTTTTAAAATTGCTTATTGTCTTTAGAAACAAGATATTAAAGAAATCCTACAATCTTGTTAAACACTTAGGTATACTGTATTCTTTAGTTCTTATCTCTTGAAACTTGTTATAACCCTCTGTCAGTTCTAACTTCATACTTTGCGTTTGAATTATTAATTTTATAGTTGACATCGTTAACTATAAATCAAAGATTAAGACGTACCTACATATATTAATATATCAAAAGGTATTATTCGTCTCTAATAATGTAATCAACCCACAACAATTAACGGCATTTAAAAAAAGCATTACTACAGTCAAATAACTGTAAGAAAAAATAAATAGGTAAAGAAAGCAGTAATTATCCATTAGTGTAAAATACATTAGTGCTACAAGTGTACTGTTGCAAGTTTTTTTAAGTTCATTTAATTATTATTGAACATTTCATAAAAATAACATCCTGGGCGGGGAATCGAAACCGGGCTCTCTCTGCCCGCGTTTTAAGCTATTTTCTCAGGAACTAGATTTTTCCCGTGAAAAAGCCTTATGTCGTTAGATCCGTATTTAAATGGACTAAATTTTAGATTTTTTTAATCAAAATCGTCGAAACCGTTTTCATATTTTATTTCATTATTTTTTCACGTTTTTTGAAAGTTTTTAGGGGGTAGCATCCCCAAATTTGGAGCTAAAATTCATTTCTCGATTTCGCCTCGGGGTATGATATTTCTGAACTTGTAGGTTGTTTTGTACGTGAACAATTCGCCTACACAACCCACTGAAACCACATCATCGCTTGTTGTAGAGCAAAACAGAACTTGTTAAGTATGAGTTTATTTCATTAGGGACCATGTAGTTAAAAGTTTGACATTTTTCGGGCACTAGCGCTATCTAAGTCTCTAATAAATCCAAACAAAACTTTCCGAGCTTTCTATAGTAGTTCTTAAATCCTTCATTTATTAATTAAATTCATTTAAGAATACGTCGAATTTTTATTTATATTAAACATTGAAAAACTATATTAAACAACTCTATGTAAAATTATAAATATATACTTTGAAATTAATGCAAATGTAAAAGAACTTAAAACCTGCTAAACGCTAGTATTATCGTTAACTAAAAGATTTTTAGGTGTGTCATGGAATGTTCAGGATTAAATGTATTATAATAAAAAAAAAAATAGTACTAATTTAAATTAATATTTATTTGCTCACTCCAAATAACAATAATTTATGATTTGATATTCTTGTTAGCTTTGCAAATGTAGTAGTAAAAAAAATCATCTTCCTCTTGATTAACAAATTAAAATTATTACCCTCAGTGCTATTATTTACTTCATTATTATCTTTCACGGAGATTTTTTAGAATTGAGATAAAATCGTGGTTTCATTACTGAGCAAAGAAATAAACACACATCTAAGGATTAATCAGTTTATTGTTTGTTCACAAGAATACGTACAATTATGCAATACCGGTTTCGACTTAAGTATAATAACTAACTATGTAACGTCAACCTTGTACTGTACATTCCTTAAACTTCAAGTAGGTTTATTAACCCTCTATCTTCATCCAGGCCTACTCTTCCACCACCTTCTTGAAAACCTATCACTTTCACAACCCCACTAACCCTTCCCTCTCTTAGACAGTAAAAAAAATATAAGCAGTGTAACTAATTCAGCCAACTAATGATGACTTTACTTAGTATTATACTAAAGTCGAAACCGGTATTGCATTATTGTATAATATATTCTTGAGGTAATACAATGAACTGATAAATCCTTAGATTATTTATTTACTCAGTAATAAAACTATGATTAGGCTATAATTATTATTAGGATATTAGGGTTGGTAGCATAAGAATTATAAATATGTCCAAAATATACATAACTGTGATGTGAAATCTGTGGGAAAGTGTTAAAGAAAACAATGGTATGGGTTATTTTTTATCCTTTTTTTTAATAGAAGATTATTACATCTGTGTTTAAAATTGTTAAAACATTATTTTACAACCTCGTTATACTGAATGAAAGCTTGTGATTATAACCATTAAATATAATAAAGAAAATAATCTAACAAGACACATCCTCAATTATACCGAATTCATTTACATAAACAACTAAAATATAAAGAGGAAAAATTGGAATATTTTGGATGCTTAATTATAAAAAAAATAAACATCAATGAATATAATTGTAGAGCTATTTCAAGTTTTGTCTGGAATTTTGGAGGATAAGTTTTAATATGTTTTCATATTAATTATACATTAAAACCTTCATTATAAAGTAGAGTTATTCCAAGTTTCTTTAAATTAGAACTCAGCTCTAATTACACCAGGAACCTAATAAAAAAAAAACTATGTTTCCAATTATTAATAGGTTTTAATTATTATTTACGAGGTGTTAGAATTGCAACGTAAAAAGAAGATGGATATTTTGAAAGGAGAGGTGAGTTATCTTTGATAAGTAAGTTTCTTTTCCCCTATATTTTCACTATGCAAGATTCTTGTTAATGGCTTGTTAAGCCGGGATAGCTCCTCCCTATTCTATCTTACTATTGCCCCAATAATAATTAATGATTCATGGAAAGAACTGGATAACAACTATAGAAAATCATTAATTTTATACCCTGGGAGATATTTTAGGCTATACCGATCATTTGATTCTTAGAATTCTAGCAAGCAGAACTCTATAATTATTTTTAAGGTGTTAACATTTAAAAATTTTCATTAAAGTAATATTAAATGCTAGTATAAGGAAAATTATAATACTGATTTATAATACTGAGACGGTGCTCCAGTATAACAGTGTCTCTTATTACAGGTTCTAAATTTATCCCACGATTAACCTATGAGCGTATTATTTCTATTAATATATTGTTGAATTCTGTTTTTTAACATTAAACTTAATGCAGAATAGTCAGTAGTTATTAAAAATAAAACAAATAATTACAAGATAAAAAAAAAAACTTTTTATGTACTACGTTTTTAATTTTTCTATTGAATCATATGTAATATTGATAATATAATTGTCATTGTTATATACAATGTTAGTGGGGAAAAAAAAAAAAAAAAAAAAAAGTTCTGAATTTATTTACTTCACATATATAAATGACAACTATCTAGAAAGCTTATCTTAAACCTATGAAAGGACAAATCTTTGTATAACGGATCTCACCAACACTGAACCTAAACCGTGCCATTGATATGCGCACGGGTGTGTAGGGACAGCAGGAGAAGAAAATGTGTACAAGTAAAGAAATACAGATGCAGAAAAATTAAAGACATACCTAGGACCTTACTCTTAGCCTGGAACACAAGAAACAAACCTGGTTGTTATACGTCAATGTTTTGTTTACTTTTCCTTTTTCGCTGTCATTCAATTTTTACCTCTTAATAAAATATCACAAATTTGAAACCCGTCAAAATGAAGATTGTAATATGGGACATGTCAAAACAAATAAATATCTTGCGGATTTTTTCCGAAGTAACTTTCCATACAGCAAAATTTGCTGAAAACGAATTAAATTCTGCTGAAAGATGGCTAAAAGTATTAAAATAATGCATTGTCATCATATTCTGAGCTATTCTAAAAGTTTCAAATGTCTATCTACTTGGGAAATTTGTTAAAAATCGATTGCAAGATTTGTAGAACAAACAAACAAACAAGAAAGCAAGCTAATAAAAACGTAGTAAAAACTACTTGATGATACACTGTTTAGAAACTCTTGTTGTAGCCGCTCAAAAGTATAGAATAGTTTATTTGCATTAACCATTTTCATTTGATTAATTGTGCAAATTGGAATTAGAAAATAACCGCCCCAGGTAATATTTACGCTTGGAGTTTCAAATATGGAAAATATTTATTACTTATTATTTATACTTAATTATGTAGATAATTTATAATAACTCACTTTTTTTAAAAAAAAAAACCATTAATTTTGGACAATATTGCATCATATATCAAGGTACACCTTCTCTTAAAAAAATACATATATCTAATCATTAAGATTCATTTTATATCAAGATGTGATTAATAAGATAGTTAAATGTATCATAAAAGGGATGTAGTTCAATAACCAAACAACGTCTTCACACACACAAAAACATGTATTGTAATTAAAACAGTTTACAGGTTTCGGCTGTTCACATCTAATACAATCAGTTCAGATAATTTGAAGGGTCTAGAGTAACTTTAAAAGTAAAAGTCATAATGCATATTATGATTTAGGATGCAATTCTAAAAGTTAGCATAGCGACTAGTTGTGAGTATACCAATATTTTATCTTAACGTTAGTGAAATACAACACATTATTTCTATTTATTAGCAGATAGACTTTATTTCTTACATTACTGCAGTTGCCCAGGAATAACAATATATTGAGAATATAATTTTAATGTTTATTACCTTGTAAGGTATTGAAAAATGAAATGGTCCGACATTAATCCATTCCTTGTGCAAGGTAACCGCATCCACATATAAAGTGAACGTTGGTCGGCCTCAAGTAATATGGCCGATACGTGTAGAAGGGCCTAAAAGATGGTGACTAATGTCGACTCTACGGTTTTGGAAAGAAGTATTTTTCTGTCGGGGTAAAGGATAGAATGGGACAGTTGCTTTAGAGATGGTGCATGACTATCCAGGCCAGCACGTCCGAATCGTAAATAAGGCTTGCACGCCGGGGCTTAGCCACCAACTTACTTCTACACTCTCATCATATACTATCAAACCGTTACACAAATATTTTTATACATATCATATACCCTGCATCTGTAGCAAATCACATTTAGAATCTTTTCCCTCTAGAAATATATATTTTCGCTAGAATGTCTAATAAAGCCGAAATTGCGGCCATCATTGGGAAGTCTCTGCTTTTTTATTACACGTCTAACACTGTATAAGATATTGTTGGGTATTTATGTTTTTATAAACTTTTTTTCTACTCACCAAAGAATATTACCCTCTACATTACACAAGCATTAAGTTTGGAAAAAAAGTTTGAGGTTTATGTAAAAGTTTAAAATTATAGCTGAAGTAAGGTTTCACTATATTTTAAAGGATTTCACCAGGATACTATTTTAAAATTATAAACCTACGGTGCGATTCACAGTTTAAATAATAGCAAGCTGACACAGAAGCAAAGGGAAATATGTATTTTGTTTCTATGTACAAATAAAAACTTTATAATCAGTTCCGAGGTAGAAAAGCGTAACTATAAAGCTTTTAGGTGTAGAAAAGTAAAAAAGCAAACCCCTGAGCACTACAAACCTTTACTTTTGATCTAAGTAATCTTCCAACGAAATCTTGCCACGTAACAGATTTTGAACGAATAATGTCTCCTGAAAATTTGAGTTTACTTTGATACGAGGTCTAACTGTGCCACAGTGGAAAACATACAAGTATGTTTGAAAATTTCAAAACCTTGTACCTTGATATCTAAGGTGGGGGGGGGGGGAAATATTAAGCAACCATAAATCATTTACAATAAAAGCCTAATGCTATAGGGCTAAAAAAAATACCCTAAACCACTACATAGATATATATAAAAACATCAGTTATCTAAACATATCTCCGAGTATGTGTATAGGTACAGTACAACATGTTAGGGATGGGGTTTTGCAGATATATGTTGTACCTAAGACGATAACGGAGTACTCTTTGAGGGAGTAGGGGTAATATAAGAACCTTTTAAGATAACAAGTTTACATTTTTCTACCCTGTAGGAACAAAGTTCTTTATGGCACGTTATGAAGCCCAGGAGTGAATCCGAAAAAAACGATGACTACGAACTACTGATGACGATATGTCAAAATGTCACTTCGAATTGTAAATATAGAAAATATAATCACGGTTTAACACAACTATAGAACAATACTATAGAATCGGGGTCTCAAAAAGTAGATCATTATGCTTCACCCCTATACTAAACCTAAGCGTTAGAATGGTTAAACAGTATCGATACCTCGATAGAACTCGAAATATATCTGATGTCAGCTGATAAGATAAGAGCAATGTGATAGTATCTTACGACATTCAACTGAGCTGAGCAAAGCGAAGCTCTTATACTAAACTTTGCATTTGTTTGGACGCATACTCCTCCTGAACGGCTGAACCGATCCGCACAAAATTCGGCACGGTCATAGTGACCAACTACAGGAAGGAAAGCTCTTTAAGAGTACAGTTATTGTTGTTATGTTAACTTTAGTCATATTTTCAATTATGAGGGGCATTCTATTTGTGGAAGATTGAAAGAGGGGAAGTGGTTAAAAATTGGGTAACGAAATCGTGCGATGAAACTTACAAAGCAAAGTAATATAAGACCAGTAATAAAAAAGGAAAACAAAATAAACAGTCTTGACAAAAATAATTATTAGAAGTAAATAATAATTTCACAACAATATGCTATGCACACCGAGTATAGAGACTAAATAATAGAGTAGCTAAAGAGAGAAGGCAGATGGCTCAATTTTCTCAGGGCTATCCTCACCACTAGGATACAAGGCTTAAAACCTTCGTTCTGGTTGCCAAAGTTGTCTGTTATAAAATCTATGTATATAAAACTAAGAGTGATAGAGACTGACTGATCACTAATTCTCCTACTTGCCATTGACATAGAGATTTGAAATTTGGTACATAGATAGAGTGTACCATAAATAGAAAAGTGCAGCAATTTTGATTTCGTTATATGGCCACCATATTGAATTATAGCCACCATCTTGAATTTAATAACACTCTATTATCACAGCTTCCAACCAACCTAGAGACCTGAAATTTTGTACGTAGACTGATAGTAGCTAAAAAATAGAATTTAAATTAAAGGTACTTTCACTTTAATATATGGCCGCCATCTTGGATTTAATAAAACTCTATTATCTCAGCTTCCAGTGGACCTAGAGATCTGAAATTCGGTACATAGACTTATGGTCGCTAAAGAAGAAAATTAAAGGACTTTCACTTCAATATAGGCATGGCCGCTATATTGAATTAAATCAGATACTTTTATCTTAGCTTCCACTAAATTTAATGATCTTAAATTTGGTACATAGACTCATTGTACCTAAAATTGAAAGTTGAAGGTAGTATAAAATAGAATAATTTAAAATGCATAAAAAAAATAATATAACCTTCATGTACTAAAATTCGAAATTATGTAACAGTAAAGATACATTATTTATATTGTTTTAATTATTTTTTACACACAGCGCCAACTTCTAAACGATAAGGTGCACGAAGCGCACCGATCCGGCTAGATATAATATAAAAACCTTTTAAATACCTGTCTCCTGTCAGATTACTACCATTTTACTCTGATAAAAGTCTTGTATTTTATAGCTTGTTTGTATTCTATGGGAGGGGGAAGCTAGTGCCACTCCCCACTCCCTCCGGCCTATCATGACACCTCTATTTAGTCTCTATACTCGGTGGTTATGCAGTGTAGTATTGAACGTTGCATCCTTGAACGTTGCAAGTCAGAAGTTATTTTTAAATTTAATCGTGTAGAGTAATTCGGGAAAGAAAACGTTTGAGTTTGTGAGGCAAAGAGAATAGTGAGGGCAGCAGACATACAATATCACTTACTTATAATTACTGGATAAATTAGACCTAGTAGAAATTACTTGGACGGGGAAAACTTGAATAAACCAATCGCCAATGATCTCACAACTTTTTATGGAAGACTTGGCTTATTTTTTTATACACATTTTTTCGATAAGCGTTTTCGTATTATTCTTGAGAGGGGCAACAAACCAGATTTTTTTCGGAATTTTTAATTTTTTTCTTTATTAGTACATTGGACTTTACCAATTTCAAGTTTCTAGGATTGCTATAAGTGCCTTAGAAATATTGTGAGTCAACTGATCAGTGACAAAAAATAAAAATAAGTGTGGTGTCGCGGGACAGCCGGAAGGAACGAAGTTCCTCACATTTTTCATTAAATATAAATTATTAAATGACACTGCTAAGTACGTGTACGTTGCTAACTACTTATAGGTACATGGCGGAGTTAAAAAAAGAGACAAAATTAAGAGTAACTAACGGCTTGTACTTAGCCGAGTTAAGGTAAAATTAAAAGAAGAGATTATTTGTATCGTCATCGGTAGATTTCGTGAACGTGCCTAAAGAAACGTGCCATAAGGAAGGGAGGTCCAAAGTACCTTAGCTTCCATTTAAAAATGATCCAGGTTCCATTTAAGAATGATCTGTATGTGCTTGACTTGGCGGGGCACTGCTGTAAACCTAAATTTTAAGATTTTGAATCAATTGAGAGTTTTAAATAATATATTTTTTTTTAAAGTTTCTAGAGGAAGGTCATTATCAGAGGTAGATATTTATCTAGGATACAGTTATGCAAACCGATAGGGGAAGAGGGTTTATGAATGAAGAAGGAGTTTACTCTTCATGACTAATCTAGTAGACGGTTATAGGAAGAGAGAAGGGTTGGGCTGTGTGATAACCTTGCCCAGCACCGTCTATAACAGGGAATTCTTAATTCACCACTTTAACTTCAATCAGGCAAAACTTCAAGTTCTAGGTAAATTTAACAAACTTTATCCATTCTTCTCACGCCAGTTACTCTTGTTTGGGTAAAGTATAGGGGACGCAATCTCTGAAATATTGAATTGCATATAAAATATTTGTAAGCTATCTAACTTTTTGAAGTGATACAAGTTTGCAGTATACTTGTTAATGAAAAACACAGTTGTTTCATTGACAAATTATAAAGTGTTTATTCCGCAGAACATCGCGCCATTTTAAAAAAAACAAATTGAAGATAGTTATAAATTTTCATTTTATAAATCTAAACTACTTGGAAATAAAGTATTAAATTTGTGACCTTCCCTATTTTTACTCCCTGATTTAGTTAAGCTAAAGTACCCAGCGTGCCCAAACCCATTTGGGACAGACATTAGTTTGCTTACCTATTCCTATATGAAAATGTTCCCAGCAGCAAATAAAATGTTTCTTTGCAACGGCAGCATCAACTATTTCTTGTACTAAGGTTTCACCGGTCTTGGCTGTCAACACTGTCTATAAATGAACGGTTTTAATGTACGTTCACGTACACACTCATGTACATTTATATATTCGAAAGAATATATAAATGTACATCGAAGGTTCGGGAGGAAATTCATTAAAGAAAATATTATGTGTGAAAATTAATATATTAAAACGATAAAAATATTTTTAAATAATACTCGCATATAATATGTATTTTTAATACATATATTTAGGCAATATTACAACTTTTAATCCGTAGCGTACCTTTGGCGCCTTTCTAAGTCAATCAAATGGTGGTTTTTTATAAATTAATGAACATAAAAAAAAATAATTGTAATATAATAGAGCAAACTACAGGTGGAGAACTTTATTGTATTTGATTAAAATTCCAGTTTCCGCCTGCACGATTTTAAAAAATTGTAACTTTTGAGTTCACGGTACATTTTGAACAAAAAGTAATACTATAAGTAAATGTAAGGTTAAGCAGGAGGTAGGAGATTTTATGAAGAGTGAAGTTTACATCGATTTTTTTCTTGTCATTACACGTATCCGACTATAACTTTTGTGAAATGTATAGCACCTGTTCACTAGCCATTCTTAATCAAGTTTAAATTCTCTTGATCCGACTGAGACTTATTCTCGACCGACGATTACCATGGCTACTGTACTTCTTATAAATAGCCCAATTAGAAGGGCACATAGCTTCCTCGCATCGAATTTCGTATACATTACAAATTTTCTGCTTCTAAAACCTGTATTTGCTGTATTTCACATGTATTTAATTTGACCTCGTATTGCTTCCGAGCTTACCGAAGGTAATGGAAGCTATGTGATCTTTCTAAAAAACGAAAATATTTTAGCTCTAATTTCAAAAATGTCTGTCTGCAGGCGCTCAGTATTTTCGAATTACCAATTTTATTAAAATTCGGATGGTGTCATAATTACAATTAATTGGGCAATTGGTGCCCATTGCTCTCCTATATGAGTTTCAACCTTTTGTGCCCTTTTTTTCTTTTTTTCTTCACTTACGCACAAACATACATTTATTAAGCCTTATCGTCAAAATTGTATTGATCTGATATTTAGCTCTTTTAGAACAAGCCCAAAAAGCAATTATAAAAACTATTCTGTATTACACGGAAAAACTTTTCCAAGGCTCTCCTGTACTTCCAATCTCGCAACTATATACAAAAAACATGTAGTTCTACACTTTTATAAAATCACTACCTAAACATATTACCAATCGGCATATCAAACACGATACAATATATTTGGTCTTAGAGGAGGACCTGGAAACGGGAAAAGGGGAATTGAGGTGTTTCTCGCGGGGGAATGTCGCTGTAGTTACAGCGATTTTGAGATTTAGTGTAATATTATTTATTTTTTAGTTTGAAGTTTTTCGACGTAAAGATTGTAAGATTATTGTAGCGAGATTTTTTTTTTACAGTGAAGTCAAGTTAAGTAAAGCACAGTATAGTTTAGTGTAGTTAATTATAGAACGATCGTACAAGTGTATTATACCGGAAATAAAAGAGAACTAATTTGACTGGTAAGACCTTGTTATTCATTTAGACTTAAGAACACGTAAAAAGACTCGCGGTAACATTCACCTTAATTGTTTCTAAGTGCAAAATTTGGGGAAGATTGAATGACGACAAGTGTTTTAAAATTGGGGTAATAGGTGTGCGATGAAACTTACAAAGCAGTGTAATATAAGAAGACCATTAAGACCAGTAAAAATGACAACATGAGGATAAAAAAAATTACACTAATAAAGGAATGAAAAAAGAGAATTTGAACCTGGTAATTGGCAGAATAGAATAGAACCTGTTTCGATTCCAAGAGGGGAAACATTTATATTTTGTTAATTGATAATTGCAACTACAATACATTATTGTTATAAGAAATACAGATGAAATAGTAGGAGTATTTAGGAGTAATAGTTATTTACGCAACAAGGGAGAGAAGTATGTTTTCCTGCTCGAGGTTCATTACCTCCCGAGGCCTTATGGCCGAGGGAGATAACTGTAGTATTAGCTCCCAAGACTGGCCGAGGGAGATAATCCCGAGAGCAGAAATACTTCGATCCATGTTGCGTATTAAATTTTATCTAAGACTAGTGCACCATGGGTAATAGCTATTACGTTTGTAGGTATCAAAGTTTTACCTACAACTTCACGTAATTTAAACACCTTAAACTGATATTTAGTTACTTGATTTATTAAAATAACAATTTTTGTACTAAATATACGTTTTTAATTTAATTACGTTTAGTTTGTTTTTAATTTAAAGACTTTTTATGATAACCTAAAGTAACCTTCCCGAAAAA
>KZ654006.1:4171-16282 GCA_001010745.2 Gerris buenoi
CAGGGCCATTGGGGGCAGTTACCAATGTCTGCTCAACTATGATGATTTGATATTTTTTTTACAAAATATCATTTTTTTACAGTTTATTATATTTCATAAATTTCACAAAATTTTAATTCAAATAGGTTAAAATACTGGCAAAAGAAGTCCATACGACACGGAAACAGAATTTAATCAAGTTTCATAATATTACGAAAAGTAATACCCAAGAAACGAGATAAATGTGTCACCGATAAGTAACATTAATACCGTAAAAATTATTGAAAATTTGTAGTATGTAATGATGCAATTTTACATAAAGAAAACGATCGTAGAAAAACCGGCGATTGTCGCCTCAAGCCCTTAACTCAAGCGTGCCTTAATTGTTGGCATTCATCAATTACCTAAATGCCATAAACATAATTTATACTTTAAATAGTTATGAGATCCAAAAACAGAGCATATTTTCAAGGCTTGTAACTCTGGCAATGCTACGTTTAAGAGGAAAAGAGAAAAATTACGAACGAGATTAATATAATATCTATACATTTATTATAGACAATATATACATAAAAATTATTAAAATTACTAAAGATCATAAAGCTATTTAAAAAAAAAAATAATAATCATAACAAATAGTATAAAAATAATCAGTAATTATATGACAACAATTTATAAATAAAAACCATTTAAATTTTTAAATCATCATGGTCCTCATATTTAATAATAGGTTTGTTCCAACTCCCTTACTTGTACCGTCTTATTTATCGTCCAGTGGAATCGTTCAGGAATTGGTTTTGGACTGGTTTTATACGCATGCACTTACATTCGCATCGTATTGAAAACCTTCATGTTGACATGTGTGGCGATTACAAACAAGTACTTAGAATTGTCAAAGGATCGTTTGGACTGTACATTAAACGTTCCGCAGACAATCCCTGTGTGGGTTGGAACAGTTTGGTGGATGGTATGAAACACTGTCACACAGTCGTGTTGGAACGGCTTTTATCCATTGCGCATGTCCGTGACAATCCCGCGGACGGTTCACTGCTAAATTGAAACAAACCTTATAACTACCTATCTATTGTGACACAGAGATGGGTCTAATTAATGGCCAGCATGTAGTGGCAACAAATTCTTCTTTAAGTTCATCAATTAATCGCCCATAAAATTATTGATCCATTTAATGCTGTCGTTCATTGGTAGCTGAATTTAATCGTTTATTTGTTGCTGAGTTAAATCGTTCATTAGTAGCTTAAACGTTTTCTTGCACTAGTTGGTGATGTTATTGTTAGTTGGTGATATTGTAAGTTGATCTGGAGATGTTAGTTAGAGACATGAGCAGTACCAGCACAATGAGTTAACTTCACAGTCTAAGTTCTTCGAGTTGAAGTAATATCCAAAGGAACAGGTCTGAGGATCTCCCCAGAATTCTTTGGTACAAACTTGGTACATCTTACAGTTGTCAGCTACTGCTTCCTGTTTTCCTTCAGAACTACAAGGAACCCTCTGCAACAAAATACACATTTAAGAAGTAATCGAAACCAATATAATATATGTTATAATATATGTTTAACGTTTTACTTGCTAAATTTTACATGAAGTTATATCTGAGCTTCTAGCGGATAAATATAAATAGCCCATTGCTTGTCCCTTATACAAGTATCTACTATTTTTTTTTTTTACTTGGATTGTTTGTTGAAAGTAGGCCGCAGCAAGTTCCACATTAATTTAACCGTCTCTGCCCTTTAAATGTGGCTAAATTAACACATTAATTTATTGGAAAAATCAAAAACATGTCGACAGATTTAAATACAGGGAAAATTAAACAAATTTACAATAATAGGTTGTAAAAGTAAAATTGTTAAATTATATGAAATAGGGCAATATGTGCCACACTAATTGGTTGACTATTTTCTCAAAAAATAATAGCTTCATCACAAATGAATGTGTCCAGCACCCATTCAAATTTAAAAAATTAATTACTTACTGCCTTTGCTGTTGATGTCATAACCGACGAAGGACTCGAAGTAGTCATAACTATGGCAGGAGTTGAGGCAGTCGCAACTGTAGTAGGACTTGAAGTAGTCGTAACTANGGAATCGTTCAGGAATTGTTTTGGACTGGTTTTATACGCATGCACTTACATTCGCATCGTATTGAAAACCTTCATGTTGACATGTGTGGCGATTACAAACAAGTACTTAGAATTGTCAAAGGATCGTTTGGACTGTACATTAAACGTTCCGCAGACAATCCCTGTGTGGGTTGGAACAGTTTGGTGGATGGTATGAAACACTGTCACACTGTCGTGTTGGAACGGCTTTTATCCATTGCGCATGTCCGTGACAATCCCGCGGACGGTTCACTGCTAAATTGAAACAAACCTTATAACTACCTATCTATTGTGACACAGAGATGGGTCTAATTAATGGCCAGCATGTAGTGGCAACAAATTCTTCTTTAAGTTCATCAATTAATCGCCCATAAAATTATTGATCCATTTGTTGCTGAATTTAGTCGTTCATTGGTAGCTGAATTTAATCGTTTATTTGTTGCTGAGTTAAATCGTTCATTAGTAGCTTAAACGTTTTCTTGTATTAGTTGGTGATATTGTAAGTTGATCTGGAGATGTTAGTTAGAGACATGAGCAGTACCAGCACAATGAGTTAACTTCACAGTCCAAGTTCTTCGAGTTGAAGTAATATCCAAAGGAACAGGTCTGAGGATCTCCCCAGAATCCTTTGGTACAAACTTGGTACATCTTACAGTTGTCAGCTACTGCTTCCTGTTTTCCTTCAGAACTACAAGGAACCCTCTGCAACAAAATACACATTTAAGAAGTAATCGAAACCAATATAATATATGTTATAATATATGTTTAACGTTTTACTTGCTAAATTTTACATGAAGTTATATCTGAGCTTCTAGCGGATAAATATAAATAGCCCATTGCTTGTCCCTTATAGAAGTATCTACTATTTTTTTTTAATACTTGGATTGTTTGTTGAGAGTAGGCCGCAGCTAGTTCCACATTAATTTAACCGTCTCTGCCCTTTAAATGTGGCTAAATTAACACATTAATTTATGGGAAAAATCAAAAACATGTTGACATTTAAATACAGGGAAAATTAAATAAATTTAAAATAATAGGTTGTAAAAGTAAAATTGTTAAATTATATGAAATAGGGCAATATGTGCCACACTAATTGGTTGACTATTTTCTCAAAAAATAATAGACTTCATCACAAATGAATGTGTCCAGCACCCATTCAAATTTAAAAAATTAATTACTTACTGCCTTTGCTGTTGATGTCATAACCGACGAAGGACTCGAAGTAGTCGTAACTATGGCAGGAGTTGAGGCAGTCGCAACTGTAGTAGGACTTGAAGTAGTCGTAACTATGGCAGGAGTTGAGGCAGTCGGAACTGTAGTAGGACTTGAAGTTGTCGTAACTATGGCAGGAGTCGAGGCAGTCGGAACTGTAGTAGGACTTGGAGTAGTCGAAACTGTTACAGTGGTCCTCAGTGTAGTTGTCGTCCCAGCACATTCGGCAGGTGGCCAAGGTTCACAAATTTTCGTGTATGGATTGTAGAATCTGCCTTGTAAGCAAAGTCTGGGTGCGTACGCACCGTTTTTGCATACGCAAAACCACATGGTATTGCAGGGGTCATTTAGAGGGACGAGATCGTCGTCTTGACATTCGTTCGCGACTGTTCCGTTCCAGCTAGAGTCGCACTCAGATGGATCTACGGCGACGAAGGATGTTACTAGTCCAATCCAAGTGGCCAACAAAATAGCGTGAACTGAAAAAAATACAATAAATATAACATGAAGACAAAATGTACATTAATCTATTTCTCCTCTTAGGGTAAAAGTCCATCTGAGACTTTTTAGTATCGAGACTCGCTCTCGAGATTGAAATCGCTAGTGGACATGGGGCTGAGACTAGTCTCGGAGACTCGCCGACTCTCCGAGACTCGAGAGAGCCTGATGTTGCTCTCAAGTGGACAAGGTTCTGAGACTAATCTCGAGACTAGCTCTCGAGATTTAGTCTCAGATGGACACTTACCCTTATATTAAACATGATTATAAATTATTTGAATCAAGCACGTTTAAGAAGTGCTTGCAAATGCAAGTGATATACAAAATACTTGTATAAATTTCCCATAAATCAAGGATTAGAAAGAGTGTATATTGGGCGACTACAAGGAGATTTAGGCTCTACTATTGTGACTATTAGAATTGATTATTGACTGCGTGGGAAAATGGAGGAAAAGCCAATTAGAACTCGAGATTTGAATGAGATTTAAGGTGTACGCCATACTAGAGGTGGCAAGAAGACAGGAGGTGGTAGAGGTGAGAACCTTAAAAGCAGTAGTATGCTTGCCTAGTCAAGCAGCACTCTAAGCACTCAGCAAGTTCAGACTGAGCACTGGTCAATGAGTGCCAAGAGGCCTTAGAGACGCTTGCAGAGTTAAAAAAAAAGGTCAACTGCTATGGTTCAGGGAAATGAAGAAGCAGATGAAGCTGCAAAAAGAGGTGCTTCCATGCCGTTCAGTGGACCGGAGCCCGCTGTTGATTGGTCCAGAGGACAAACTAAGTCGGCCATCAAAAAGTTGATCTGACCAAAAACCACTTGTGTGGTAAAAAAACACCCCGCCAAGTATGTGGTCCAAAAAAGTTGTGAAATCAACTTTCTATCCCCCAAGTGATGTTGGCACTTTCTCCTGACCCATCACAATCAACATAGATACTTTTCAGCTTCTTCTCTTTGGCGGTGGGCCACGCGATTTCCTAAAACTGGAATTTTAATATTCTTCAAACATCAATACAATTTCTTGTTTCACCTTCACATTTGCCAAATGAGGTTTGTGTGGAAAGATGGNTGTAGTAGGACTTGAAGTTGTCGTAACTATGGCAGGAGTAGAGGCAGTCGGAACTGTAGTAGGACTCGAAGTAGTCGAAACTGTTACAGTGGTCCTCAGTGTAGTTGTCGTCCCAGCACATTCGGCAGGTGGCCAAGGTTCACAAATTTTCGTGTATGGATTGTAGAATCTGCCTTGTAAGCAAAGTCTGGGTGCGTACGCACCGTTTTTGCATACGCAAAACCACATGGTATTGCAGGGGTCATTTAGAGGGACGAGATCGTCGTCTTGACATTCGTTCGCGGCTGTTCCGTTCCAGCTAGAGTCGCACTCAGATGGATCTACGGCGACGAAGGATGTTACTAGTCCAATCCAAGTGGCCAACAAAATAGCGTGATCTGAAAAAATAAAATAAATATAACATAAAATTCATGAAGACAAAATGTATGTTAATCTATTTCTCCTCTTATCTTTTATTGAATATGATTATAAATTATTTGAATCACGTTTAAGATGTGCTTGCAAATGCAAGCAATATACAAAGTACGTGTAAAAATTTCCCATAATCTAGGACTAGAAAGAGTGTATGTATTGGGTGACTATAGGGAGATTTAGGCTCTAATAGTTTGACTATTAGAATTGATTTTTGACTGCGTGGGAAAATGAAGGAAGAGCCAAGTAGAACTCTAAGATTTAAAGCTTACGCCATTCTAGAGGTGGCAAGAAGACAAGAGGTGGTAGAAGGTGAGAACCTTAAAAGTAGTATGCTCGGATAGTCAAGCAGCACTCTAAGCACTCAGCGCTCCAAGTGTAGACTGAGCACTGGTCAATGAGCGCCAAGAGGCTTTAGAGACCCTTGCAGAGTTAAAAAAAAGGTCACACTGCTTTGGGTTCCTGGACAAACTGCTAGGGTTCAGGGAAATGAAAAAGCAGATGAAGTTGCAAAAAGAGGCGCTTCCATGCCATTCAGTGGACCGGAGCCCGCTGTTGATTGGTCCAGAGGACAAACTAAGTCGGCCATCAAAAAGTTGATCTGGGAGGAAGCAGGGAGAGCCTGGACAAGAACTGAAGGAGGCAGCCAGACCAAGATGATGCTGCCAAAGCTAGATAAAGGGAAAACCAGATGGCTCATGGGACTGAGTAGACCCAACCTAAGAAACATGGTTCGGGTCCTAACAGAACATTGTCGGCAAAAGAGACATCTGGGACTATTAAATATTGAAGAGGATCCCACATGTCCAGGGTGCGGCGAAGAAGAGGAAACAGACTACCGCTTGGTGGGAACTTGCGAAGGACATGGGAGACTACACTTTCACATTTTAGGAGCGGGGATAATCAGAGAGGAGGAACTTTACACACTTAAGTGGCAGGATATCCTCTCCTTTATCACCCAATCTAGAAGACCTGAGGGTTACAATGAGGAGGCTCGACGGGCGTGAAAAACCAGGGGTTGGCAAAAAGGACCCGAGTGCGGTCTAGTTGCCAGGTTTGGCCTCCTTACTACTACTACTGGATATTCGACCTTCTACATAGACGTCGAGATCTAGTAGAGCTCTCATTGGCTATAGTATATACAGGGTGTGGCAAAAGTTCGGCAACGGCTAATTATCTCCGTTAATATTTGAGATATCAAAATGCGGTTTGCAATCTTCATGATGCAAAAAAATCTACTATTTTTGGTGGGTACCCTTTTTCCGCCATTTTTGTTGCTGCCATATTGGATTCAACTTTAAAATTTCAAATTGGAACCCCTATACTGTGATACATTTTTAGAAAGGCCTTAAAAAAGATAACATTTGCCGCAAACCAGAGCTTTTTATCTTTCACCGTTTAAAAATGGCAGCCTTTTCAAATTAATAAATTCACATTTTTTACTTTTAATTACGGCCAAAGCAAAGGTTTTAGGGAAAAAACGCAAGAGTAAATTTGTCTTATTTTAGGGTAAAAATTAAAATTCAACGCTATTTTTTCCAAATTCTTATTTTTATTATTATTATTATGTATTTGGTTGTTATAGCAACTATTATTTATATTAATAAAGAAGCAACTTCTTCGTAACTTCTTACTTTATATCCATATCCTTTCATCATAAGTAGAGTAATCCTTTCTTGTTCAGTCAAATACATTGCATTTCCAACATTAAAATGGCGGTTGATGAAAATTTCAAAATTGCCATTTTCAACGCTAGATGGCTACTATAATAAGACTTTAAGAAAAAAAAACTAAGAATTAAATTACCCTATTTTAAACTCAAAAAATCAAAATTGGTTTAAAAAAAATGTTTTTAATTACATTTTGGTTGCGAAAGTAAAATGGCTACGTGCGTGTTTGGTTACTATAGCAACCAAATAAAAATTTAGGCAAAAATAGCGTTAAATTTTATTTTTTACCCTAAACTAAGACAAATATTTACTCTTAAATTGTTCCCCTAAAACCTATACTTTGGCCGAAATTAAGCGTCAAAAATTTAAAATTTCTAATTTCAACAGGCCGCCATTTTTAAACGGCGAAAGATAAAAAGCTCTTGTTTGCGGCAAATGTTTTCTTTTTTCAAGACCTTTCCAAATATGTATCACAGTATAGGGGTTCCAATTTGAAATTTTTAAAGTTGAATCCAATATGGTGGCAACCAATATGACAGGAAAATGGGTACCCACAAAAAAAGTAGATTTTTTTTCAACGGAGATAATTAGCCGTTGCCGAACTTTTGCCACACCCTGTATATAATATGGTATTCAATTTCAACACTCTCGAAAATCAACTCTAATTTTAAGCCCTTTTTACTCTTATTTATTTAAAAATAAATAAGAGATAGGTATTATATACATATATGCCAAATTTCAAAGTGATCGAACAATAGGTGAAGCCGAGACAGCAGGCGACAAACAAACGCACGGTCAGACAGGCACATGCAAGAAAATACAAGGGTTCTTGGTTTAGTCTACGGACCCTAAAAATATAAGGTTTCTTGGTTTAATCTACGGACCCTAAAAATATAAGGTTTCTTGGTTTAATCTACGGACCCTAAATATATAAGGGTTCTTGGTTTAGTCTACGGACCCTAAAAATATAAGGGTTCTTGGTTTAGTCTACGGACCCTAAAAATGTAAGGGTTCTTGGTTTAGTCTACGGACCCTAAAAATATAAGGGTTCTTGGTTTAGTCTACGGACCCTAAAAATGTAAGGGTTCTTGGTTTAGTCTACGGACCCTAAAAATNATAATGGGCAAATTATATGGGTCCAATAATGGGCAAATTATATGGGTCCAATAATGGGCAAATTATATGGGTCCAATAATGGGCAAATTATATGGGTCCAATAATGGGCAAATTATATGGGTCCAATAATGGGCAAATTATATGGGTCCAATAATGGGCAAATTATATGGGTCCAATAATGGGCAAATTATATGGGTCCAATAATGGGCAAATTATATGGGTCCAATAATGGGCAAATTATATGGGTCCAATAATGGGCAAATTATATGGGTCCAATAATGGGCAAATTATATGGGTCCAATAATGGGCAAATTATATGGGTCCAATAATGGGCAAATTATATGGGTCCAATAATGGGCAAATTATATGGGTCCAATAATGGGCAAATTATATGGGTCCAATAATGGGCAAATTATATGGGTCCAATAATGGGCAAATTATATGGGTCCAATAATGGGCAAATTATATGGGTCCAATAATGGGCAAATTATATGGGTCCAATAATGGGCAAATTATATGGGTCCAATAATGGGCAAATTATATGGGTCCAATAATGGGCAAATTATATGGGTCCAATAATGGGCAAATTATATGGGTCCAATAATGGGCAAATTATATGGGTCCAATAATGGGCAAATTATATGGGTCCAATAATGGGCAAATTATATGGGTCCAATAATGGGCAAATTATATGGGTCCAATAATGGGCAAATTATATGGGTCCAATAATGGGCAAATTATATGGGTCCAATAATGGGCAAATTATATGGGTCCAATAATGGGCAAATTATATGGGTCCAATAATGGGCAAATTATATGGGTCCAATAATGGGCAAATTATATGGGTCCAATAATGGGCAAATTATATGGGTCCAATAATGGGCAAATTATATGGGTCCAATAATGGGCAAATTATATGGGTCCAATAATGGGCAAATTATATGGGTCCAATAATGGGCAAATTATATGGGTCCAATAATGGGCAAATTATATGGGTCCAATAATGGGCAAATTATATGGGTCCAATAATGGGCAAATTATATGGGTCCAATAATGGGCAAATTATATGGGTCCAATAATGGGCAAATTATATGGGTCCAATAATGGGCAAATTATATGGGTCCAATAATGGGCAAATTATATGGGTCCAATAATGGGCAAATTATATGGGTCCAATAATGGGCAAATTATATGGGTCCAATAATGGGCAAATTATATGGGTCCAATAATGGGCAAATTATATGGGTCCAATAATGGGCAAATTATATGGGTCCAATAATGGGCAAATTATATGGGTC
Organism: Gerris buenoi; assembly: GCA_001010745.2. NCBI lineage: Eukaryota > Metazoa > Arthropoda > Insecta > Hemiptera > Gerridae > Gerris > Gerris buenoi. The sequence goes on from KZ654006.1 coordinate 13,536, forward strand.
CAATAATGGGCAAATTATATGGGTCCAATAATGGGCAAATTATATGGGTCCAATAATGGGCAAATTATATGGGTCCAATAATGGGCAAATTATATGGGTCCAATAATGGGCAAATTATATGGGTCCAATAATGGGCAAATTATATGGGTCCAATAATGGGCAAATTATATGGGTCCAATAATGGGCAAATTATATGGGTCCAATAATGGGCAAATTATATGGGTCCAATAATGGGCAAATTATATGGGTCCAATAATGGGCAAATTATATGGGTCCAATAATGGGCAAATTATATGGGTCCAATAATGGGCAAATTATATGGGTCCAATAATGGGCAAATTATATGGGTCCAATAATGGGCAAATTATATGGGTCCAATAATGGGCAAATTATATGGGTCCAATAATGGGCAAATTATATGGGTCCAATAATGGGCAAATTATATGGGTCCAATAATGGGCAAATTATATGGGTCCAATAATGGGCAAATTATATGGGTCCAATAATGGGCAAATTATATGGGTCCAATAATGGGCAAATTATATGGGTCCAATAATGGGCAAATTATATGGGTCCAATAATGGGCAAATTATATGGGTCCAATAATGGGCAAATTATATGGGTCCAATAATGGGCAAATTATATGGGTCCAATAATGGGCAAATTATATGGGTCCAATAATGGGCAAATTATATGGGTCCAATAATGGGCAAATTATATGGGTCCAATAATGGGCAAATTATATGGGTCCAATAATGGGCAAATTATATGGGTCCAATAATGGGCAAATTATATGGGTCCAATAATGGGCAAATTATATGGGTCCAATAATGGGCAAATTATATGGGTCCAATAATGGGCAAATTATATGGGTCCAATAATGGGCAAATTATATGGGTCCAATAATGGGCAAATTATATGGGTCCAATAATGGGCAAATTATGATCTACTATCTAATTTATAACACAATCAGATAAGTAGTTTTTATGATAAGTTGGTTCACAACAATTAAATGACAGACCGAGAGGCAGACACGAAACCAAAAATGTTCCCTGATGTCTCAAACGAATTTCGATCTTGGAAGTTTTCAAATGGCAGACATAAAATATTTTTGTTCTGTAAAACGATCACGTAGCTTCTGTTACCTTCGTTAAGCTCGGGAGCAAAAATGTTTTTTCGTAAATCTAAATAAACATAACGTAAAAATTGTTCACAATATTTGTTGTTTATTTTAGTTTAATTTAGTGTGGCTTCGTGTTTTTATAGATTGTTGTGAAACTAATGTAGAGACTTATTATTTTACTATCCAAAATACAATAATATGGTTTTTTGTTTTTTTTAACAAAATATATATATTCTATCATAAAGTTCGGAAAGCTCGGAAGCAAAATAAGTAAGAATAATAATAGAACAAGGGAGAAAAGTTAACATAAAACAGTATTTTATCGAATTTTGACCGTGTTGTATTTTGCATTTCTAGATTTCTTAGTCTCATTTTAGGTAAAATTTGATGATATTACTCACATGTTAGTCGCGACATGTTGGCGGAAGTCAGGTGTTTATTCCTCGGCGGAAATTGTTAGTTGAACTCCGAACAGTTCTCAAAAAATCTACAGTTTTTATTGATTGATAATTACTGATAACATTAAACTAATCAATTATATATTATCAAATTTAACTAATTTAATCCCTGATAGTAAGCAGGCTTGANTTTTATATACAGCCATGTGAATTAATATAATAAATCAATCAATTATATCTATGTGCTGAGTGTTCCTAAAATTCATGTACATAAGGGGATTATTGTCAGGCTTATTCATGATTCAAAATTCTTATAGGCGAAGGTCAGCAAACGCATTGTCTGTGAGAGTAAAGACTGGTAATAAATAAAGGCACCAATGATTGATGTATGTTCTATAACTTCTGAATTGCCAGTCTGATTGGTTTTGACATCCATCCAGTCCATGAGTTTGAGAGTTGTTTATTGGCAGTAAAAAAGTTACTAGTATTTGATACCAGTCACAGTATAAGAACAAGTAAGGCGCGCTTTACGTAAGTACGTGAGGCGATAAGCGTCGTTTTCTGTACGACTTAGTTAAAATTGTCAGGTGTAATAGTTGCATATTCTTTTTCTACTCTTCAATACCTTTAAATTGATGTATAACATGACATGGTGACTAAAACACTTTTTTTAGTCACCCACCATATTGGCTGCCATTTTGAAAATATTACGTGTGATATTTTAATAGTTGCATATTCTTTTTCTACACTTCAACACCTTTAAATTGATGTATAACATGCCATGGTAACTAAGAACCCTTTTTTTTAGACATTCGTCTATTGGCTGAGCCGCCATCTTGGAAATATTAAGTTTAGAAACTCCAAAATGTGTCCAGTTGTCCTTCACCTATGTTGCCAAATTTCATGTTTCTAGCTATAGTAGTTTATGAATTGAAACAAGCCAAAGGACTGACAACACCAACGGACAGACGGACAGACAGGCAGACAAACAGACAGAGCCGTTATATAAGGTTTCTTTTTGTATTTTGAACAGAAAGGGTAAAACTAGGTTCAATGTCGTCAAAGACGCGCGTAGCATTTATCCATGGCTCTTATTATTTATTTATGCATTTATTACAACAAATTATACAATATACAGTATGTCCACGGATGGAGTTGCCTATACGTGTAAATTCAAAAAAAAAAAAAAAAAAAAAAAAAAAAAAAAAAAAAAAAAAAAAAAAAAA
>KZ654008.1:0-10863 GCA_001010745.2 Gerris buenoi
AAAAAAAACCCGAAGTCAATCGGACAATTATAAATAAGTGGGTGCTCAAGTGCAAATTTACCCTAAATTAAAATGTATTGTTTTAATTGTGACAATCTTATCAATCTAAATTATATTATTTTATACATGATGATGATGATCACAATAAGAATAAATAAAACTGTTTTATTAAACATTATCAGAAGATTAATATTTAATGTGCTATAGCGTGTTGCTCTATTATTCCAAACCAGAATATTTTGATCTTATTTATAATTAAAGGAGTTTTGATGGTTCCTTTTCTAGTTTAAATTTGTTTCTTATAGTGTTCTGTTTTTTTTTCTACTGCTCCTTGAAGTTATTATAGTTATATTGAGCGAATCAATTAAGTGGGTTGGTTTCAAGTTATTATATCGTTTTGAAAAAAAATATATATAGGTATATAATTAATGTTAGTGAGAGACACCAAGGGATGTGCCACGCAAGCGTGACACATAGGAACTGTTCCAACACCAGACAAACGTCACAAAGATTGGGGCTCGGCAAAANTATTCTTTTCCGACGGTAGATTATAATACGGTAATTAGACATTAGATTATATAAAGGCAATACTTTCTCCATGTACATATACTTCGTATGTGAGAAAATTAGAATTATTCTAATAGTAATAATGTTATGATAACCATAATTTTGCTATAGGTATATAAACTTTTTCATGCATGATTCGTCAAACATCAATTGAAGTGTCCCAATTGTGTAAAGTCAATGGACATTATCGATATGATACATCCTTAAGCAGTATGTCTTGTATATCTATTTATTTATTTTTTTTTATCTTTCCTTAGATCTACCGAAAGTTTGTTGGGCATTTACTTGAAAAATAATATTAAAATATTATTTTTATATTTTAGGGGGAAGTCCGATTGCATAAGGGTTTAATTTTGAGTTGTAGAAACATCGCTTGATGTTTAGCTCTGGCACCGAGCCATCGGAACATCTCCAATCCAATTAGTGAATCAAGAAAAAAAATCTTAATACATGTAAACTATTCTTATAAATAGTTTAAAATTCTTATAGATATAGTCAATTCTTAATAAAATTAATTAAGCAATTGTATTCCACTAATGCTTTGCCATTTTGAATATTATAACTTTAAAAATGGCAATTTTTTGGTCTTGTTTCGTGATGGTCTGTCGGTGTTCGTCAACTTTTTACTTTCTCATATAAAGAGAAAAAAGTATTGAAATAGGGCGAAAATTTGATTTTGAGATTTTTATGGAGTTACACGTTTTGAGGAGTCCAAAAAAGTGGTTTTTAAAAAAATGTCTGTCTGTCGTCTGTGCAGACGCCTGGAACCTAAACTTTTGAGCCTGACATACATGTACAGAAAAATCATACCCCAAGGCGAAATTGAGAAAGGAATTTTAGCTCCAAATTTGGGGGCGCTATCTCCCAAAATCTGAAAAAAAGTGAAAAAAATTATTTTTCGAAAATGTTTCCGACGATTTTGATTAAACAATTTTAAAATGTAGCCAATTTAAATACGAATCTAACGATATAAGCCTTTTTCCCGGGGAAAAATCTAGTTCCTGAGAAAATAGTTTAAAACGTGGACTGAGAGAGCCCGGGTTCGATTCCTCGCCCAGGAGAAGTTATTTTTACCGACTATAATTAAATAATTGTTTACAAGTTAATAAAGTATACAAGTATATTTATGTATTCCGAACCAAAGCAAAGATAACAGAGCAGTGAAAGTATCACTGCAGTGTGACTGACTGACACTCGTAGCCCTAAGGAGAGGGGGGAGTCGAGTGCAGACGAATTCGAGTTTGGCGCACTCGGATTCACTCGGCTATCTTCGCCATCAGCAGAAGCTCGCATCAGTTGTAATCTTTACATTTACATTTCCTTTATCATTTAGCGTGACATCATTAATATTGGAAAACAATGACAGTTTCTGTCATTCATTGTCATACAAATGGTTCTAAAAAGTATCTTAACTAAATTTTACATAAATCAGTGAAAAATGTTTCTCGACTTTCAAGAGATCAGAGATATCATAGTATATTATGCGATACTATTCTCGACTTATGTAGCAAGTACACATATACATGGTAATTCCTTTCGTCGTAGTTATCTATTAAAAAAATGATGTGATAATAGCATCATTGACACGTACATACATCTGATACGTACATCTGATAATTTGACATCATAATAATGCCATTGCTGAGGAAGTTTTCGAAGCCTAATCTCTTTTTACTTGTTTTCAAAAACTTTTTTTCACATTATGATTGATTAAATGCCAATTTTAAGAATTAATCCATTAAGGTTTTGTTAAAAATAAAACAAAAGACTTTATTGACTTCTTTAGGAATTTTAAACTAGAAGTTGTTTGAGGAATTGAAAGCATATTGGGGACCCTAAATTAAATGTACTGTTTGGACAAAGGGATATCATCTCTAACATTATCAATTGTATAGATATAATCTTTCAAATGTATACAAATCTTAAAAATGAACTCTTTTGACAAAGGGATATAATCTCAAGTTAAGTGTAAAAATCAAGCGAAATTACCACCAAGCGATTCTCGACAGTATAGATAACTGCAGATTAGCTGTCATATATGGTATATAATTAACTTTAATACTACCGCAAAAGATAAGGACTATGATAATGATAAGAGATCAAATTTAAATTGTATTATTTTAGTGCATTATACAGGGTGGTCCAAAGTCACTTTACCATTTTGAAATGCAATCATTTTTTTATTTTTTAATATTTAACAAACTTTTTTTTGGGATAATAAAGTACACTTCTTGGAGATATTTGCCTACACATGGAAAATTATGTCTTTCAAATAACCTCCGTTTTCTTCTTCACAAAGGCGAGCTCTATCAAAAACATTTTCTATTACTGCTTGCAGGGTGGCTGTCTAGACTTTGAATTTCCCGGCGAATATTGTCCTTAGCTCACAAAGAGTTCAAGGCCTATTAACATATACTCGCTCATATAAATATGACCATAGAAAACAATCAGGAGCCATAAAATCCGGAGGGCATGGTGGCTTAACGAAGTCAGCAAATCTCGATTATTATTCTTTCGCCGAAATTTTTCCTTACAAGCTGCATAAATTCCCGAGCTGTGTGAGCAACTGCTCCATCTTGTTTTCACCACATTCCAGGAGCGTGCTGAACTGCAGGACGCACAAAATCGGTAATTCCAAGGTCTTGGATACGCCAATGGGAGGATGTTCCCACCGTTCCTGGCTTGCAGCAATGCTGTGTCGTACACGTTCAGTATTTTCCTGACAACGTCACGAGCGAGATCTTCAACTCAGTGGACGATCCAATAAGGTGGTGACACGCTTGAGCATTCGCCCCGAATGAGCATGCGTTCACCTCCGAATGAGGTTCCGTTCGCCCCGAATCGCTTAGATATGGAAAGGACGAGCCGAACGGAAACGCATGCTCATTCGGGGCGAATGCTTAGGTGTGTCTCCGCCTTTAGGTTCCCTTAAATGAGCGCAATTATTGCTTTTTTTGATAGAGGATTTCTAGTCTGAAAAGGTCGCATATACGCTCTCTGAGTAAGAATAATGGAGAATTGATGTTCAAAGTAAAACTTAGCGAGCTTTACAAGTTGCTGTTTGGTGAATTTTCCCATAACTTAATGCCCAATCTTCTTTTTGGACTATCTTAAACAAAAATTACATTTAACATTATGAAAATAGTTATTTAATTTTTGAATGGCAAATTAATTTAGTTTTATTACAAAGCAATGTTATACATATCATTAATATTTTAACCTAAGCTTCCACTTGTTATCTGCATAGCGTGAGTGTGAGTAGATAAAACATTGTAAGCAACAAGGCAGCAAAGTAAACATTTCTGCTTCATGTATTCATTACCTTTTTTTATAGCTTTTAGGCTATCTTACTCACTCGTGAGTAAAATTCCATTTTGCTGCCTAGTTACAAAAATAACTATAACCTTTGCTTTCTGAAACTAAAAGTACGCACCTATCAATTATTTTAACATAAATTATCAGATGTACGTATCAGATGTATGTACGTGTTACTTCTTTGCAAATGCAACAATGTGTTAACTTTTTTTTAATTCTCCATTGAAAGTAACGTAGTATGCCGTTATGCTAATTATTGGTATTTGTTTGTATTGTGTTATTATCACTGTATATTGTTTATCCTCTTTATTATCGCTTATTTAAATGTTTCATTATGTTTTCCAGATATTCGTTATCCAGTATGGGCAGCCATTGGTTTATTGTCGTTGCCTCTAGTACTTCCAAATGATTCAAAAGCGAGAAAAATAATTTGCTTTCTTAGCTTTCTTTTTGTATCCTTACTTTCAAGCTGGTTCTATATTATCTTCTACTTGTTCACCCCTTTCCACCCTAATAACCTCCGGTTAGTACAGTCTTTCTTTTTACAAGCTTTTATTTAACTTGCCATGTTAGTATGTATGTTCAGGTCAAATCTCGCAACTGAATTTTAAGGCAGTTATCCTCAACCGATTGAATTGAAATTTTGCATACACGTTTAGTTTGGATGGCAATGCTTGGTTAGCAAAGTGACGACGTCATTCTAAATCCAATATGGTGGGCAGTTCAATATGGCGAACTAGTTTTTTTTTTTTTTAAGTACGCACATGATATGGGTATCAAATGAAAGGGTTTGCTCAAGTAGAATACGAATAAAAGCTTTTTTTTAATATTTCATTTTATAATCAACTTATTTATAAATATTTTGGTAATTTTCATGCAACTTTTACCTAACTATTTAGTAAAGAAAAATTAGTCCGACAAACTCATAGAAAGTTTCTTATTTGTATAATGGTACTCAATTTTAATTCCATAATATGTATAATATTATAATAATACATATAGATTTAAAATGTTTCAACAGGTGATTGTTATAATTAAAAGTTTTTGCGATTGTTTTATAGTTAAATCAGATTTATTCTTTTCCGACGGTAGATTATAATACGGTAATTAGACATTAGATTATATAAAGGCAATACTTTCTCCATGTACATATACTTCGTATGTGAGAAAATTAGAATTATTCTAATAGTAATAATGTTATGATAACCATAATTTTGCTATAGGTGTATAAACTTTTTCATGCATGATTCGTCAAACATCAATTGAAGTGTCCCAATTGTGTAAAGTCAATGGACATTATCGATATGATACATCCTTAAGCAGTATGTCTTGTATATCTATTTATTTATTTTTTTTTATCTTTGCTTAGATCTACCGAAAGTATAGAGACATTGTTAACCAGTTTATTTGGCATTACGTATGAATTTAGAGGTATCGAAAATTTGGAGAAACATAAAAAGGCCGTTGTAATTATGAATCATCAATCAGTCATCGACACCTTTGGTAAGAATATGTTTTGTTAAGTATAAATGTTTAGTTCTTGTATACTATAAAGTCCAAAGATAATTCAGCCGATTTAAAAATAATATTAATTCATATGTTTGTTGTTGTAAAAATTAATTAAACTATATTTATATTGGAAGGCTTTAAAAGAAGTGAGCAAATCAAGATCAAGTTTGGTCCGAGATAGTAATTTATTTAGTTACTATAACATTCAATTTTAATTTAAATCAAATTATAATTATTATTAACACTGGGGAGACAGACAAAGAAAAATAAACTCCAGCGCCGGGATTTGAACCACGGGCCTCTACATTTCCAGTGTAGCGCTCTACCAACTGAGCTACGCAGGAGAATGATTTTCTCTGCCGTAACCGATGACTAGTCCCGAGTTAAGCTTTAAATTTTTTCTAAAAGTCTTAAAGTCAAAATTATTGACAATAGAACTAGACCGAGAAATACGCTTGTAATTATAAAGTACCCAATTAGTATCTGTACTTAGTACAATCAATTAAAAATTAAATTTTTAAGTTTTTGGAAGTATTCATTCTACGGAACGTTAAAATTTTAATTTAAAAATATATTCGGGACTAGGTATCGTTATCGACAGAGGAAATTATTCTTCAGTGTAGCTTAATTGGTTAGAGCTCCCGCACTGGAAATGATGGGGAGTCCCGGCAAAATATGAATTCCGTTGTGTGAATACACCAAAAACTTAAAAATTGAATTCATAACATTAAATATTAATTTTAAAAATGAGGGCTAATAATTAAAAAAATATTAATGAACCAAATTAAGAGCCAAATATTAAGAGTGACACACGGAAGAAATTAAGGATAAAACTTGATAATCTATTAAAGAAATTAAAACCTTTTTATAATGTAGTAAATATAGCTACCTATTTGACAACGAATTGATAAAGTTACATGAAAAGAATCACTCAGCATGGATAAAACAAAATCAATATTAAAATACTAGGATTTGTTATAATAGTAATATGAATTTTACTAAACTTAAAAAATATTGTTTTGTTAAAAAATGGTTATTTTAAAAAAAAATATGTGTAGTGGTTATTAGACTATGGAAATGGCTTGGCAGTCCTCGAGCGATAGTAAAAAAAGAAGTATTCTTTTTTTGGCCAATTGGTTTGGCTACGTGGCTATGCGGAATGATTTTCGTTGAAAAGATGTCAGGGCCACGAGGATGGAATCATTTTATGGAACAGGCTAAGGACCACTTTAACGGCTGTCATGAGAGAGTACGAACATTATACTTTGTTTTAAATTATTCTGGTAAAATAAGTAACATTTTATAATTTGAGACAATTCGTTTGTTTTTAGAATAAAAAACTCTTAGAATGTTTACTTTCACAGAGCATAGTGCACACTTGAAATCCTAATTGCTACACAATATCAAGTCTTCATATTGAATTTTATCTCTGTGCATGGAAAATTCCCCAACCAGTCCCAACCAAAAGAACCAATTTAGTTTTAAAACAGGCTATTCTGGATCAAGAAGTAAAAACAACTCAGATTTGGAATTATCTAGATTTACTTTACAATAGGACAAGGTTTCTAAAACTTTTAGAAACGCATATTTGATCACTCAGTAGACGGTTCACTACATAAATTAAGTGGGCATTTGGCAAAAACGTCGTTATAATAATTTTACAGTAGAGACAACAAAGATTAATTGGGTGTGAAAAATCATAATATCATGATAAAATATATTAGTTACATATTATTATCTGACCAAAAACCACTTGTGTGGTAAATAAAAAAAAACAAAAAAAAACAAAAAAAAACGTCAAGTCTGTGGTCCAAAATATTGTGAAATCAGCTTTCTGTCCCGCCAAGGGATGTTGGCACTTTCTCCTGACCCAACACAGTCAACTTAAATACTTATCAGCTTCTTCTCCTTAGCGGTGTGCCTTGCCATTTCCTGAAACTGGAATATTAATATTCTTCAAACACCAATACAATTTTTTTTTCACCTTCACGTTTTCCACATGAGGTTTGTGTGGAAAGATAGTTGTTCACCTCATAGTCTTAGTTCTAGACAACTAGTACTAATATAAATATGCAGGCGTATATTGGAGAGGAAAGCTTTTTAACAGTGTTTTTGAAGGCTCTTCTCGATGCCATAATGATCATTGCTGTAAATCTTTCCCATTATCAAAAAGCAAATAAAATAGAAATAATTAATATACAAATTAAGCTTTCAAGGAATGACCTCATGCAACTACTACTTTCTTTGCAGACGATGCGTGGAATACAACCAGTTAACTTTGGGTAGTACTGCAGGCACTCCGCCAAGGAGAAGAAGCTGATAAGTATCTCAGTTGACAGTGTTGGGTCAGGAGAAAGTGCCAACATCACTTGGCGGGACAGAAAGTTGATTTCACAATTTTTTGGGACCACAAACTTGGCGGTTGCACTAGACACCTAGATGAATCCAAAAAGCCCTCACTCATTAAAATCGGTTCAGCAGTTTAGGCTGTAGGTGCGTTACGTAAAATGAAGGAAGAATAGGAAGACGTATCAAAACTACCATTTTTAAACCTATTTTTCTCTACTTCTACTAGGCCGATTTCGACCATTTTTTTATTTTGATCTACAGGATGCGGCCTTCAAAGATTTTTAATAAATATTTAGGTAGCTTGTACGTATTTCACGTTGCACATGAACGCACGTTTTTGACGTTGCGTATGATCCCACAGATCATATTATACTTTACCAGCTCATAGATTTCACTAAGAACTATCTGACATTCATATTTTACGAAAACGGACTTTTGCACAACAGATATAATCAGAGTGTAAGCGAAATTAAATATTTAAATTCCTCCCTAGAAAGCTAAATTAATGAAAAAATAATTTGGCAATCACCAATGCTACTCTCAACTTAGGTCTAGATGAACTTATTTAGAGCAACTAATTGCAGGAAAGGTATATAAATTGAGAAAAGGTAACGCGGCAAAGGATATAAAAATTAACCGAGTAACAACTCAAAACCATGACAAATAAAATAATATTTATCGATTCTTTACTCGAAAGTATGTGCAGAAGTTAGTATTACTTCTACTATACATACCTAAATGTCCTATGTATACATAATGTCAATTTAAGTAACAACATAAATTGGTATTTGTTTATAGCCGAGTATTCTTATGTTTCCTGAAGGCAAGAGGAACCCAAATAAAACAACACTTTTGCCTTTCAGAAAAGGTGCATTCAGACTTGCTGCAGAAGTGAAAATTCCAATTGTACCTGTAGTCATTTCTCCCTATACTTTCCTAGATGGTAATACTTTTAAACGAGGTAAGAACAAGTAAAATATAGAATAGTATTTTTTACTGAAAAAAATAAGACGACCAAGATTAAACAAAAGCATTTTTTATGCTATCGACCAATTTTAGACACTTGGTTCAATTGTAAAATACGCGTAAATATTAAATTTTAGTTAATTTGCTAAAATATAGAGTGAAATTGTGAGTCTTGGTGTCTTGGAATGTCTCTGTGATTCGAACTGACTATATACGAACCTATATTCCTCTAGGCTCTAGAGTCTAGAGTCTAGAAAGAGCAATTAAAGATGCTTTATACGAATTTATGAATTTTGAGCCGACGTTAACGAATAGGTGGCAATACATTTGCCATTTCAGGCTTTAGTGATTGTTTTCTAATTAGATTTAAATATTCGGAATATTAATTTTTTTTTATTCGATTCTAAAAAAGTACTTGTTGCTAATTTGGGTGACTTATTATTATTTGATTTGTAAGTTTTTTTTAGTACAGTAAAATTAGGCTCCTTCCCAAACATCCAAAAAAAAAAAGTTCTACCCCACGCCAAATTGTTCTATACCCCCCTCGTAGTAAGTGATAAAAAGTTGCAAGACTTGCAGCGTCGGGTTTGGCGGGGAGGGGGGTAGAAAGGGGGGTAAAAGTGTATTTTTAATCGTTTTTCGCAAATATCTCGAAAACTATTAGGTTTAGCGCTAACTTTGTTATATACAAAATTAATCTAAATAAAATTTTGAACAGAAATGGACTTATGTATTTTTGTGCTGAAGTCAACGATTACGCAGTTATGGAGGGGTAAAAATATCAGTATTTTCCATTTTCTTTCAAACTTGTTTGAAAGATTTTTTTATTGTAGTTAGAACCAGTTAGGTAGGGTGGTGTGCGCCTAAGTTTGCAGCTTCGAAATACCTGGGCAAATATCTGTGTAATACCTGCGTAATACGTGAAAAACTGAAAAAAATTCGGACTTTTTTTAGTTTTTGCCATATGACCCGTAAACTACGTGATTTTCGGTATTTGTCGATATTACTAGTTTTAAAGTTTAGTAAGTTTGCAGCAGCATAGGCCCAATTCCAGCTCTGCAAAACTAATATTTTTTTTAGATATGACACAAATTGTCAATTATTTAAACAAAATAATAATTTTAAGAATAGAAATTTATATGTGGGTCGTTGGAGAGAATAAATCAGACGCAGAGCATTATAATAGTTGAAATATGGGTATATTTCGCCCCACTCCGGGGCATATTTATGCCTAAAAACATCGAAAAACCTAGTTAATTATGTAATTTTTTTATTTAAACTATACTATTAACTATCCCAATAGAAACAATTACATTAACATTTCTTACCTATCTTATAAGAGCTTAAAGAGCGTTTATAATAAAAAAAGATGAATAAAAAATATGTATAAACCACATGGTGGTTTCGTCGGTTTTTTTTCCTCGTCAACACAGCTATTTCCTATACATTAACACTTACTAACTAAACACAAATCTTCACGACAATAAACAGGTAACTATAACATGAATAAAATTAACAATTGGTAAAAATTTGACTAGAACTAGAAGTGACATAAAGTAAACATGAAGGTAATCTTCCGTCTTATCAGAAGTCGAGGATTGAAAGGAACCTAGATAATAAGTTTATTATATTAATTATTTTAAATATCTTAGGTTTAATTATCAGTTTATTTATTATTTGAAAGTAGTTACGCTATTATTTAATTGGTTTGTTTTAAATTGAGGATTACCCGTGAGGGGTTGCTAATCCCCCATCAGGCACCTCCCCAGGTGGCGGATAGGGGAAAACTCGTCAGATATGAAGGGAACCGGAGAAATAAAACATCCGGGGTGGACCAAAATTAGCAACTCAAACCCAGGAGCGTCTGACCTATATTAGGCGGCTCCCTGGTCTGCGTCTGCACCCAATGGGACGGCAGTTTCAAATACTGGGAACAGTATAAACTCGGTCAGTAAATATGCAATGGATAAAACAACTAAAGGAGCAAATACCCCAGGTGGCAGACCAGAAATGGGAAATCCACCCTCTACGGAGGCCGGTTCTATAGATTCTGGGGAGGACCAACTATTGCTACTTAATGACCCTTTGGCAGGGCCGGATTTAACAATTTTCCGCCCCTAGGCACTATTTACAATGCCGCCCCCCCCCCTCCATTTA
>KZ654008.1:16886-28188 GCA_001010745.2 Gerris buenoi
TTTTTTTTTTTTTTTTAATTTTCATAATTATTGATAGCAAATATGGATAACATTTTTTAATTTATATATAACTTTTAAGAGATATTATTTTAAATATATATGACTTAAGTTAATAAAGTACAATGAATTAAAAAATAAATGCTTGGTGTATTATTATTTTGATAGACCGTCACTGTCCACAGAACTCCATTCCTCTTTCAGTCGTTGATTATACGTCCCCGCACACTTACAATAAGTTAATTATTTTCTATTTAACTACCAAAATATTTGCTAGATATATTTTATATGGCAAAACAACGTTTGCCGGGTTGGTATTAATATAAAATTATCCAATCTTATAAACCAACATAAAGACCATTTTAAGAGTTATGACTTTTTTTTATCCATCCTACTTCACTGAATGACCCGGGAAAACCTCAAGGAAAAATTTACCTTACTACTTTTACGGCCGTGAGACATGTGCTTTAATTAATTAGTTTAAGACCAGCTTACTGGTTAGCGTATCCGCATTTGAGCAAAGGTCTCAACACCGACATCTCTTGAGTTCGAATCCCTACATTAAGGTCATATTTTACAGACTGATTATTATCACATCAAGGAGATCTTCATCATCATCACTCTTGTACATGATTCATGTACTTGCACATGATTGAAGTGGCTGGACCCCCTGACCTGTAATAACCTAATGACGTGTTGATCTTGACTTAAAAGAAACAAAAAAACAAAAATCCGAGACCCATCTCTACATATTATGATTAATTGGCATATTGCATATTACATTATTTTATAACTTACTTTAAAAGTACAGGGTGCGGCAGGGAAACTTGTTGGTTTGAAAAGTAAATAAAAGAAAAAGTACTTTATACATAGATTTAATTATTTTTGTATCGTATAGTAAACATTCTGAATTTTTGTTTTAAGTAGTTTTAAAAATTTCATCGGCAAATGGCGGCCCCTCATTAGTGATACACTGATCTACCCTAAATTTGAAGTTTTGCTCCACTCTTTCGAGCATATCGACGGGAATGTTGGGGATGGCTTGGTGGATGTTGTCCTTCAGGTGTTCCATGGTTTATCGTTATAAACGACGGATTTGAGATATCCCCATAAAAAAAATCGGAGGGTGCCAAATCGGGGGAGCGCGCCAGCCACGGTACGTCACCCTTCAAGGAGATAAGGCGCTCGTGGAAGTGTTCTCTCAAAAGCTCCATCGAAGTTCAAGCTGTGTGCGCCGTGGCTTCGTCCTGCTGGAACCATACGTCCCCAAGTTCCACTTCTTCAAGTTGTGAAAGAAAAAATGTCTCAATCATTTCTCTGTAGCGAACTGCATTCACAGTAACAGTGCGTTCATCTTCCTCAAAAAAAATGAGGCCCAATTATTGCAACTCTCGACAATGCAGACCACACTGTAACACGATCACAATGAAGTGGCATCTCATGAAGTTCGCAGGGATTGACATCACTTCAATACCGCATGTTTTGTTTGACAAACCCGGAAAGGTGAAAATGGGCCTCATCACTGACACGACAGCGTCGAGTGGCAAATTACTGAGCGCTTCACATGCAGTTTGGCGAGAAGCGAAATCGCGTTCACTCAACTGTTTGACCACAGCAAGTTTGTAGGGATGAAATTGGAGTTTGTTGTGAAAAATTCATTTCACTGTGCAATCAGAAATCCCCAGGGCAGCAGCGTGTTTACGCGCCGAACGCCGGGGAGAGCGCAAAAGCGCGTGTTAGATTAGAAAAGTAGGCCTCGACGGCAAAGGCACGCTGTCCAACGCATGACGACAATTGGCTTGTTGGGTAACAAAACTCAAAACTTCAGGACCTCCTCTTTCCAATGAGACCCTCCCCACCCCTTTCTGACCACATCTCGCTCATCGGCGTCCAATTCAAATCAGCAAGTTTCCCTGCCGCACCCTGTATATTTGTACCTTTTTGCAATCAAATCACTTTATTGACTTTGCGTCACGCTATATACAATTTTTTTTCTAAAAAGTGATGCAGTTGTTTCATGCGATGTTTCTTCGTATTCTCGACGCTAAGATTTTAAATACACTTAATTATCCACATACTTATAACCTTGATCTTTCTCATACTTTTAAAAGATTCTAAGGAACTTGCATGAATAATTATTTCAGTTAAGAATGAGTACAATGTGTTAAAAAGAGACTGATTTAGAGAACAATCAGAAGTATCAGAACTGAGCCACAATTTAACAAATTTTAGGTCCTCAAAAAACCTTAAATTTAAAGTCTCCTTTAAACAATTCCAACTGGAACAAGTTATAATAAATTCAAAATTCAAAATTAGATTTATAAGATATCTATTTTAATTTAATATTAACTCTGGTGTTATAAAATTATCAGTTCTAAATTTCATAAGTTTGAAGTCTAAATCAAAAAGGTAAGTTAATTCCGATTCAGGCTTACTTTAAATTGTAGTATTAAAAATGGTTTCTACTTCTTGCAAGTTTAAATAAATGTTGAAAAAAGACTTTTGAACACGAAAAGTAAAATTATAAATTATGAAAAAGGTCAATAAAACTACGTTTTTATGTTTAAAACTGTGGCTTTATCAATTGAAACTTTAATAGTCAATGCTGGTTTTAACAAATGTCAAACGAGCCGTCAAAAAAAAACATTTCATTTTATTATTTAGTAAACATGAAAAATAGGAATATAGACCTTATACTAAAAAAATCGGACTATGAAGGTGACATAGAAAAGCAAAATAGAGGGAGGCCTTGGTAGCTCACATATAAGAACATTTGGCTCTCCTATCTTTAAAGTCAACAGCATCGGGCTCGCGTACAACTTAAATAGGCGACAACAGCAGAACTGGGGGCATCTCCCGAATCGCCCCACTGCTTGGTGTTCGCCCGAGCCTATGTGAAGTGGTGTGGCGACTAACTGGTTACGTAGTAGTAGTATTAGTGGTTAGACGGGAAGGACGAACCACTTGTTGGAACCTAGCAATCAGGCCACATTGGGCCCATTTTACCAACCCTGTGGTGGAGAGTTCCAGCCTCTTTCCACATCATACATGTACATTATATCACCGAGGTGGGTATGGTGTGGTCATGAGTGAGTTATTTAAATCAAAGCCTCACGGCGAGGGATCGAACCCACGACCTTTATTCGCCTCGATTCATCGAGTGCTGGGCGAGTGCACTTTGGTTACGCTGGCTCCCCTGCGTGGAACTAGTTGCCTATGTCGACTGCCAATGTTATACAGCTGATGGAGTGACATACTAAACCCGTGTTATCGCATTGAATATTAAACCTTTAATTTTTTTCGCTACTTACATATATGAAAACATCGGTAGATCTGAGACTCTTCCTTTTATTCTCAATCTTTAAAACGCTAAATTATCTCAAAAAGTAGACGTTTCCTTTGAGAAAGCAGCTGACGGGGTTTAATGGACTATCATTTACAAATTATTAGATCCATGAGCTTTTGGTCTGAAAATTAATTTTTAGCTAAAATTGTGTTTTAAATTTTGCTTGGCGGTATGAATACTAACGAAATCAGTTGAAAAGTGAAGGCTTCGTAAATTTGGACCGTGGTTGGTTATGTTTCATGTTTCTGGCTGTCTTGAACCCACTTATAACTTTTAACCTTTAGTACCTACTTAAGTATTGATTTATTAAAATATTGGATTACATTACAGATATTACCTAAGAATGGGGAAAAATATTGAAACAACTGTAAGGACATGCAAAAATGTAATGGAAAAAGTTTATATAATTTTGGAGAATACATGTGTTTGCCTATTAATTTCAATAACTGCAGGTATGTGATAGTTATTTATGCATGAGGGAGTGAAGTAAGCTGTTATTCCCTGTGCGAGTAAGTTGGTTCTTGAGGTGTAGCCGAAAGAACCATGATCTCTGAATCCCGAGGCGTAGCCGAGAAAATATTACTAAGTAGCTCCCAAGGCTGCAGCCGAAGGAGAAAATACAACACTCAAAGCACTTTTATTTATTAATTTAACCATCAAAAATTGTTAATCTAACTGCAGAAGTATAGCGTCCATTTAACTAAATTTCGTTCTTAGAAACCATACAACAAGCGTAGAGGACATAGCACACTAACCACCTTTCAACCCGTGACAAAACCATACAACACATTGATGGGAGTTGGCAGACACCACGTTTCATTCACCATGACAAAGCATACAACAAACACATTGATGGGAGTCGGCAGACACCACGTTTCATCCACCATGACAAAGCATATAACACATTGATGGGTTTTGACAGACACCACGTTTCATCCACCATGACAAAGCATACAACACATTGATGGGAGTTGACAGACACCACGTTTCATCCACCATGACAAAGCATACAACACATTGATGGGAGTTGACAGACACCACGTTTCATCCACCATGACAAAGCATACAACACATTGATGGGAGTTGACAGACACCACGTTTCATCCACCATGACAAAGCATACAACACATTGATGGGAGTTGACAGACACCACGTTTCATCCACCATGACAAAGCATACAACACATTGATGGGAGTTGACAGACACCACGTTTCATCCACCATGACAAAGCATACAACACATTGATGGGAGTTGACAGACACCACGTTTCATCCACCATGACAAAGCATACAACACATTGATGGGAGTTGACAGACACCACGTTTCATCCACCATGACAAAGCATACAACACATTGATGGGAGTTGACAGACACCACGTTTCATCCACCATGACAAAGCATACAACACATTGATGGGAGTTGACAGACACCACGTTTCATCCACCATGACAAAGCATACAACACATTGATGGGAGTTGACAGACACCACGTTTCATCCACCATGACAAAGCATACAACACATTGATGGGAGTTGACAGACACCACGTTTCATCCACTATGGCAAAAGCAGTAGTAAAGAGTCATGTGGTCGGCTCAAGCCACCTTCTCTCAAGTGGAAGCCATGAATTATTATTATTATTATGTAACAAATATTACTTTATTAACTTCATGTTTTAATAGTTTTGTTCGAAGCTCACTGAAAGTAAAACTTATTTTCTAGGTTGCCTGATGTTCAGTTTTATGTTAATAAGGTTAGATCATAAAGAGTTACCACAAAAAGGTAACACCCAGAATTATTCAACTACAACTTCGGAGGGAACGAAACTCAGACGCCTCATGACTTCTGAAAAATACGAGAATACTAACAGTTCTACTATGTTTACCAACATGCATGAGTCGATATTAAAAGCACCCACAATTAACAACAAACAACAAATTAAAGATCAAGTCGGAATAAAAAAATTACATAAGAAACGATCAAAAAGATTAGTAGGAGATGTTATAAACATAAATATAGACGACCAAGAGATTGGCACGGTTAAATATAAATATCAGTCCACAATATCATCAAGTACAATAACTACAACTAAAATAAAATTGAGAAAGAAATATAAAATCTCTAAATTAAAAAATACTGCAGCTATTAAGAATAATACTAATAACCTAAAAATAAAATTCATTGAAAGAAATAAATCCAAAAATATACCGACTAGAATAAACCATCCAACAAGCAATAGTAATTATAAAGTAACTTCGGAGAAACCCCTTAAAAGAATAGAAAGCAAATTAAAACAAAAGAGTACCCTTCGCCATAGAAGCCATCATAGAGCAAAACACAATGGTAAGATGAAGCGACATCAAGTTATGTCTACTTCCCATCCCGGAACTGATCATATACAAAGCTTCACTTCTAATCTTGTGCCGACTGAAAATAAGACAATTGCTACAACCTATAGAACAATATCGACATCTTTTTACTTACAAACTACTAAATCAAGAACGCCTTCAACTAAACCCACTGATACGAATCGCACAATGTTCCCAAACACAGACGAAACTGACTCGGCTTCAATAACCACTGCACCTGAAATTGTGCTTACTTCTCCTAATAACACGAATACTTCAAATACATCTGACATAACAACAACTTCATTCGAACCAATTAATAGTCCAACTTCATTCATTAAAGCAACAAATTTGTCTTCAGCAACTAGTCCAAGAACTATCTATTCGACAAGTGATGTGATATTTTTATCTTCGATTAAACCAACTATGTCTTTTACGATGACAAAACTAAATACTTATCCCATAATTAATAGAACACCAAATTTCACCTATAAACCATCAACAGATGCCACTAATTTAACAACTGAAACAACTATACATAACATTTTTTCTCATGTAAACAAAACATCATATGCAAACATTTTTTTTCCAACCAATATATCTTTCATACTAGCTAATAATTCAACAACTGCACCCTCCATTAATTCTTCCATAAACGAAAGAAAAACTAATTCTACTATTTCTTCCAGAACCAATGCAACAAATATTTCTAATACTAACTTTTTCTCATTACTACTCCCTATTAACTCTACCATCATTGATGCGCCATATACCACTATTTCTAACAAAACAAAAACACTAAATACATTTGATTTTATTTCTCTCACCAATGAAAAAAGTTCATCAATTCCAAAAACTATATCAATAGTTCCCTCTGTCACTACCGTTACAAGAATGAAATCATTAACTTCACCTGGCACCACTTCTCTCAGAAGTAGACTAACACATACAACTCCACTGAAATCTGATATACTTTTCAACTCTACCTTAACAGTTACAACTAATAAATCTTCTACAACTTTCTTAATAACCGGAATTCAAAATCAATCAAAATTTCAAATACCCCTAATGAGACCACTCCCAAAATTTAAAAGAAAGAATGATGCAGCTGAAGAATTAATGAGGAAGCCTTACATGCGACTTGTCTTCCCAACTTTACCTACATTCATAGGTATATGTTATCCATTTCTATCTATATGGTTTAAAGTAACCTTTATTTCTACTATTTGATAATAAATTTTAATTTTTTTTAGGCCTAGTAATGATTGGCACTGGTATGCTTATATGCATGAGGCTTAACAGTATATACTGTGTTCCTTGCAGAGGAATTACTGAGCGTCGCTGAAGAATACCTTCTGCTTATTATTTGATACTTATAAGTATCTCAGATATTGTATTTTAAATAAATATTACACTTTTTTTACATTTATTATTGGTTAAACCAAGTCAACACCAAAAATCAGTCCTAACCTGAAGTGGTGCCGCCCGGAAAATCAAATTTATCCTCCATCTTGAACCCATTTTGCTGAGTCAGCAAAAATTAAAAAAAAAACGTAATAAATCGAAAATGCTCCTGATTGAGTTGAAATGTTGCACGAATGTATCTCTCTGTATGACAAACAAGCCCGCCAAATAGGTTTTTGACTTATAGCATATCGTTGGAACAGGAAGAAATTAAGAAACAAATATAAAAAAACTGATGAAATTCTATTAATTATTTTAAAAGTTATAAGTAAATATAAGGTTTGTTCCAACCGAGCATTGTACCGTACGCGGGATCGTCACCGTCATGCGCAATAGATAAAAGCCGTTCCAAGCTGACTTGGGACAGTGTTTCGTACCGTACACGAAACTGTTCCATCCCCGCCAGGGATCGTTTGCGAACCGTTCACTGTACGGTCCCAACGATCCTCTGACAATACCATGTACTGTTTTGTATGACATGCGCAGTTATGTCAATCGTTACAAATATCAACAGGAAGGTTCTCAAACTGTTAGGTTTCCTTAAATGTTTTTAATACAGTGCGAATTATAGTCCTAAACTCGTTCCAACCTGACATGATTTTATTACAGTACAATGTTAGCGCATGCGTATAAAACCTGTCCTAAACGATTCCCGAACGATCCGCGGGACGATACAAAGGACGGTACAAATAGCGGGGTTGGAACAAACCTATAATTATTTATTAGTGCGATAATTTTGATGACGTCAAAGTTTGTTTACATCTGTCAAAATACCGCCAAACTTCAAATAATAGGTTTGTTCCAACCGAGCATTGTACCGTCCGCGGGATCGTCACCGGCATGCGCAATAGATAAAAGCCGTTCCAAGCTGACTTGGGACAGTGTTTCGTACCGTACACGAAACTGTTCCATCCCCGCCAGGGATCGTTTGCGAACCGTTCACTGTACGGTCCCAACGATCCTCTGACAATACCATGTACTGTTTTGTATGACATGCGCAGTTATGTCAATCGTTACNTGACCACGTCCAATGCTGCTCCCTCCTGCTGCTTCGCAGCAGGAGAGGCCACTTTAGTGGCCTCTGAAGTGAGGAAAAGTTCCGAGGTACCACGTACCCGATTTTTTTATTTTATTTTTGTTTAACTTGTATAAAAGTTTTAATATTTTATGTGTGTGGGCTTCACTACTTTCACTTTCGGCCAACCATCCTTAAAAATCAGAATTTCTTAAAAAGCATATGAGAACATTTAAAAGATAAGAGGTAAATATAAATAAATGTATGACCGTTGACCGTGCACATGTAAACGGGAAACTATTGGGCGCAGAAAGTATAAAATTAAATGGGACCAACAATAGGTTAATTATGACCTGACACCTGACATAAATTTTATTAGAATATTCCATTTATTAAAATATTAAAATATTATTTATTAAAACGGATTTCTGTATTGGGATTTTTTAATTCGGGGACATACATTTTTCTTCGCTTCGGTAATCTCGAAAGCAATTTCCCCTAATGTTGTTCGTTAAAACGATCACAATGCTTTCTTTACCTTGTAATCTCGGAAGCAATTTCCTCTAATGTTGTTCGTTAAAACGATCACAATTCTTTCTATAACTTGTAAGCTCAAAGCAATTTTCCCTAATGTTGTTCGGTAAAACGATCACAATGCTTTCTATACCTTGTAAGCTCGGAAGCAATTTTCCCTAATGTTGTTCGTTAAAACGATCACAATGCTTTCTATACCTTGTAAGCTTGGAAGCAATTTTCCCCAATGTTGTTCGTTAAAACGATCACAATGCTTTCTATACCTTGTAAGCTTGGAAGCAATTTTCCCCAATGTTGTTCGTTAAAACGATCACAATTCTTTCTATACCTTGTAAGCTTGGAAGCAATTTTCCCCAATGTTGTTCGTTAAAACGATCACAATGCTTTCTATACCTTGTAAGCTTGGAAGCNAAATAATTTTTGTTCTTAGCTGCAGTATATATCATTCATGCTGTTTTCCTTTTTATACCCTTAGCAATACTACAATTATTAAAATATTAAAATATGGCAATGAAAAAGTTTGAAACATAAAACAAGTAACGAAGTTAATGTGTGTGTATGTTACACTTGCCCTGATGCTAGAAATAATTTTTGTTCTTAGCTGCAGTATATATCATTCATGCTGTTTTCCTTTTTATACCCTTAGCAATACTCCATTTATTAAAATATTAAAATATTATTTATTAAAACGGATTTCTGTATTGGGATTTTTTAATTCGGGGACATACATTTTTCTTCGCTTCGGTAATCTCGAAAGCAATTTCCCCTAATGTTGTTCGTTAAAACGATCACAATGCTTTCTTTACCTTGTAATCTCGGAAGCAATTTCCTCTAATGTTGTTCGTTAAAACGATCACAATTCTTTCTATAACTTGTAAGCTCAAAGCAATTTTCCCTAATGTTGTTCGGTAAAACGATCACAATGCTTTCTATACCTTGTAAGCTCGGAAGCAATTTTCCCTAATGTTGTTCGTTAAAACGATCACAATGCTTTCTATACCTTGTAAGCTTGGAAGCAATTTTCCCCAATGTTGTTCGTTAAAACGATCACAATGCTTTCTATACCTTGTAAGCTTGGAAGCAATTTTCCCCAATGTTGTTCGTTAAAACGATCANTTATTTATTTATTTTAACCTGTATATGCATAATAATCGTATTTTTTAGAGAGTTGAGCCGGCCTAGTCTCATGGCTACGCCCATGAACGCAGTAAATATGTTTGCGTCAAACGCTTTGCGAGATAAGTGAAAAAGTCAAAGACGCCAAGACCAACAAGAAAGTGGGGTCAAATTGTAGCGACCGATGTCTGCAACTATTTTCACGTTCCAACTTGTCGTTACGATTCGGAGAAATTGCACCAACCATCCAGTCCAATTCCAACTCTAATAAATCGCTACAATGTTCTGTTTACACGCAACGATAAATCGTGACGATTTTATGATAAATTGCTAGCATTTATCGTAGCGTGTAATCCTGCCTTTATATAAACAATAAATAAATAGCTAACTTACATGCGAGGTAAGATTAAAGATACATACCGGGCTCAATATCAAGGATTGTCAACATGTGAAACTGTTAATAAAAATAAAACTTATTGCCAGAACTCGTCTTAAGATGAAGAAAACGGCTTCAAGTTATTTATCACCCACAATAACCCTCTCAAGAATATATGATAATAAATAAGGGATGAATAAAAGAAATCTAGTAAAACTTTAATACAAATTAAAAGTTCGAATTTATTTTTATTTTAATAAGAATTTTGACAATTATTTAATATGGCCATACATACACATCACTTAATAAATGTTTTTTAAGATATGTATATTTTTAGAGTGGACGTGAAATATATTATTTTAATTTAGGAACATATTAATATTGTTTCAGGGCGCGTGCAAAACAAATGATGATTGTGGTAGTGGATATTACTGTTACAAACAGCAAGTGTGTGTTAAGTGTCTAAATTGCCAAGATTATAATAGAGCACCTGGACCACAATCCTGCTCAGATCACCCACTGAATTGTGGACAATGCCTTCCTGGGTAATAATTTCAATTATGTTTTACTTGCTTTTAATAAGTCTATGATGTATACCGTACCTACATATTTTTTTGCAGATATGAAGCGGTGATTTTGAATAATAATAGAATAAAAGATAGTTGTAAGAAATCTGTAACTTCCATCAGTACACCTCACCACCCAGGTATTTCAAGGAATTTTTTATATTTCGTATATTTTTTATACCTACAAGTAATAAGTAATACCCAACCCTACAAGTAAAGATTTGCCTTCCTTCAACCCCATCCTCATCAACAGATGCTGAACTATTGGCAATAATGGCTGCTGTTATACATGTCCAGAACATACAGGGACAATTTTGTATCCTCACGGATTCAAAATGTGCCTTAGAGTTATTAAAGAAATATGAACCTCACGCTTTCTCACACCGGACATTCCATATACATACCGTTTTAAAGCAAGCTAAAGGAATTATAAAATTTCAGTGGATTCCTTCTCATTGCGGTCTCAACGGTAACGAAGTAGCTGATTTCCTTGCTAAACAGGCTCTTCCCATGAAACCTCTCCCGCATGATAAATATTCCCT
>KZ654008.1:38045-50649 GCA_001010745.2 Gerris buenoi
TTAGATATTCCTTTCCTACACTTTAAGACCTTTAAATTGATGTATAACATGTCATACTGACTACAACCTTTTTGTTTAGTCGTCGCCATATTGGCCGCCATCTTGAAAAAATGAAGTGTGAAATTTTAGTAATTACATATTATTTTCCTCCTCTTAAAGGCCTTTAAAATGATGTATAACACATTATGCTCACTAAAACTATTTTTTTTAGTCGTCCGCCATATTGGCCGCCATCTTGAAAATATTTAGTGTGAAATTTCCAAAAACTATACAGTTATCACAAATGCTGAGATGCATCTTTGTGCCAAAATTCGTTGAAATTGGTCAATTTTTACTCCAGTTATCGTTGGACAAACAAACATACAAACATACAAATTTTTCAAATCCCAAGTCTCTGAAATATAGAACTTCACTGCGCTCGTTCAATTAATTTTTACTACTTTTAGTACCTTAGAAGGAAATAGTCCCTACTCCCCGTAAACAATAACTCAAGTGAGGAGGTTAGAAACATTTTTGAAAAATGTAATAAACGCATTTCAATGCATGTAAATGTAGCAGTGGCGCCATTTATTGAACATCTATTTGCACATTTGTGTGGATGGATTTTTGGAGTTTAATCTTAAAGGTTATAAAATGCACTTTTGGTAACTTACGACCCTTAACTTCTGACGCCTTCAAATAATTAAATATGGGAAGGGGGCAGTTTGAGTTCAAGGATGTATGAAGTTCTTGCTGAAAGGTCACCATACACGGTCAAAGTGTTTGCGCCAACATTTTGACCGTGTATGAGGCTGTTTGATGTTTTGATGTTCCAAATTAAAGCAAGTTTTAGTTTTCTTGTTATCAACAAAATTTTAATTTTAATTAATATATTTTTTTATTTTTTAGGTAATCAACAAGTAAATAATTGCAATTATTATTGGTTATTTATTATTATAGAGCATATTGTGATTTTTATTTCATTGTATGCATGGAAAGTATACTTCTAGTAAGTATTTACCCTTATACTCGTATTTATTCTGGATTAATTTTAAAAATAATCTCATGTATACTTATTGCTTGCGAGTCTACCAAAGTAGTGGATGCATTGTGTTCATTTTTGGGAGGTGACAATTTTCTCTACTCTAAAGTCAAAATGTCCACTATCATTTTTCGTTTTAGATACCTTCCTGAAAAATTTAGTTTCGCGTTTGTCTTTGACAAATCCTTGCCACACCATAACTGCCAAAATGTTTATCCGATTTTAAGGAAATTTGAAGGGATTAGCGGGTTACGCCCTGGATGGCCCCCTATGAATCATTCTAGTAGCCTTCACTCAGGTATAAACATCAATTCCCCCCTTTTTTTGAGGAAGCCAAGTGCCTCACTAATTGCTAGTCTATTTTGTGTTTCCTTGTTTTCTTGAAAAATTTTAAACTAAGTATTTGTTAAATCCCAAAATAATATAATTTATGGTAACCTGGTAACTTTATGGCCTTGTACTTTGTACATTGTACATACATCACTTTATTCAAACATTGTTAGTGTAAGAAGTGGGGTTTGCACAGTGCAAGTAGGAAACTTAACCTCAATGTTTAAGACGTCGCGTCGCTATGTCCGATTCTCGATTCTCACTGTTGTCGGTCATCTATAGTTGTTTATTTAATTATAACTTTTTTCTTAGTTATAAATAACACTTACTACTTATATTATGTCCTTGCTTGCTGGTTATTTACTGTTGCATAATGGATAAAGTAATGCTAATCGCTAAAAGATTTCTTGATCTGCCAAAATAATATTGAAAAAAATAAAGAATTACACTAAATATTTTAGGCAAATGATGGCAATAAATTATTGCAGAGAAAATTTGTATTTAAGTAAAGTGAAGAATATTCAAGAGGTG
This sequence comes from Gerris buenoi, assembly GCA_001010745.2. NCBI lineage: Eukaryota > Metazoa > Arthropoda > Insecta > Hemiptera > Gerridae > Gerris > Gerris buenoi. The sequence goes on from KZ654008.1 coordinate 39,928, forward strand.
ATATTTTCCATACTCACTTCTCAATTTATTGAATGTATCACTTTATTCATCTGTTCTATTTTAATTTAAAATGAACACTTTTAGAAGATAGATTTTTTTTTATATTTCAATTTTTTTAAATATTTTAGTTAGTTTTAGTCACTTATTAGCATATATTTGCTCTTTGCTGACATATTATTTGATTGCAGGAAGAAAAAAATAAAATAAAAAAGTTAATTATAGGCTGAGATAAGTCGGTACATACTTAAGTGTACCATTGGGTTATTCCAAAGATAATAGAGAAATTAGTGTTATGCAGCTCCTAATAATATCCTTGGAATAACTGAATGGTACACATATATGTATTATGTATGTACCGACTTATCTCAGCCTATAATTAACTTTTTTATTTTATTTTTTTCTTCCTGCAATCAAATAATATGTCAGCAAAGAGCAAATAGATGCTAATAAGTGACTAAAACTAACTAAAATATTTTAAAAAATTGAAATATAAAAAAAAAATCTATCTTCTAAAAGTGTTCATTTCAAATTAAAATAGAACAGATGAATAAAGTGATACATTCAATAAATTGAGAAGTGAGTATGGAAAATATCACCTCTTGAATATTCTTCACTTTACTTAAATACAAATTTTCTCTGCAATAATTTATTGTCATCATTTGCCTAAAATATTTAGTGTAATCCTTTATTTTTTTCAATATTATTTTGGCAGATCAAGAAATCTTTTAGCGATTAGCATTACTTTATCCATTATGCAACAGTAAATAACCAGCAAGCAAGGACATAATATAAGTAGTAAGTGTTATTTATAACTAAGAAAAAAGTTATAATTAAATAAACAACTATAGATGACCGACAACAGTGAGAATCGAGAATCGGACATAGCGACGCGACGTCTTAAACATTGAGGTTAAGTTTCCTACTTGCACTGTGCAAACCCCACTTCTTACACTAACAATGTTTGAATAAAGTGATGTATGTACAATGTACAAAGTACAAGGCCATAAAGTTACCAGGTTACCATAAATTATATTATTTTGGGATTTAACAAATACTTAGTTTAAAATTTTTCAAGAAAACAAGGAAACACAAAATAGACTAGCAATTAGTGAGGCACTTGGCTTCCTCAAAAAAAGGGGGGAATTGATGTTTATACCTGAGTAAAGGCTACTAGTGATCGAGCAATGAATGATTCATAGGGGGCCATCCAGGGCGTAACCCGCTAATCCCTACAAATTTCCTTAAAATCGGATAAACATTTTGGCAGTTATGGTGTGGCAAGGATTCGTCAAAGACAAACGCGAAACTAAATTTTTCAGGAAGGTATCTAAAACGAAAAATGATAGTGGACATTTTGACTTTAGAGTAGAGAAAATTGTCACCTCCCAAAAATGAACACAATGCATCCACTACTTTGGTAGACTCGCAAGCAATAAGTATACATGAGATTATTTTTAAAATTAATCCAGAATAAATACGAGTATAAGGGTAAATACTTACTAGAAGTATACTTTCCATGCATACAATGAAATAAAAATCACAATATGCTCTATAATAATAAATAACCAATAATAATTGCAATTATTTACTTGTTGATTACCTAAAAAATAAAAAAATATATTAATTAAAATTAAAATTTTGTTGATAACAAGAAAACTAAAACTTGCTTTAATTTGGAACATCAAAACATCAAACAGCCTCATACACGGTCAAAATGTTGGCGCAAACACTTTGACCGTGTATGGTGACCTTTCAGCAAGAACTTCATACATCCTTGAACTCAAACTGCCCNAAAATTCAATAAATCGATTAAATGAAAACAAATTTGTTAATGCTGTCCATACGGGCGAGCGCAGCGAGCCAACAATAACATTATTAAAACTCCAGTATAAACCGTACTCCGTACTCTACTAAATATTACTCTTTTCCTACTTTTATGGACTTTTAAAACGATGTAAGTATAACATGTCATACAGACAAAAACTTATTTTAGTTTTCGTTATATTGACCGCCAGTTTGAAAATATTATGAGGGAAATTTTAATGGTTCGATATTCCTTTCTTACACTTTAAGACCTTTAAATTGATGTATCACATGTCATACTGACTAAAAACTTTTTTTATCCATCTTGAAAATAAGAAATATGAAATTTTAAAAAATATTGAATATTTTTCTTCTCTTAAAGGCCTTTAAAACTATGTATAACATGTCATACTGGCTAAAAACTTTTTGTTTAGTCGTCCCCCATATTGGCCACCATCTTGAAAATATTATGTGTGAAATATTAATAGTTAGATATTCTTTTCCTACACTTTAAGACCTTTAAATTGATGTATAACAAGTCATAGTGGCTAAAAACGTTTTGTTTAGTCGTCCGCCATATTGGCCGCCATCTTGAAAATGAGAAGTGAGAAATTTTATTAGTTACTCTTTTCCTTCTCTGAAAGGCCTTTAAACTATGTATAACACATTATGCAGACTAAAACTTTCTTTTTTAGTCGTCCGCCATATTGGCCGCCATCTTGAAAATATTTAGTGTGGAATTTACAAAAACTATACAGTTGTTACAAATGCTGAGATGCATCTATGTGCCAAATTTCGTTGAAATTAATCAATTTTTACTCCAGTTATCGTTAGACAAACAAACACACAAACTTTTCAAATCCCAAATCTCTGAAATGAAGAACTCACTGAGCTCGTTCAATAATCCAATCGTTAAACCTATTTGTACCTATGAAATTGAGCTCCAAAGGTACCAAGCGTTCAAATTCGCATAGAGTATATCCCTTCAATCAAAGTTCGTATAAACTCCAAATCCCTTCAATCAAAAGATCCTTTGAAAAATCACTAATTTAGGATACGTTTCTAATCCCACAATTTACCACTTTTGCACATGACCTTCTTTCTGCTATCAAAATTCTATAAAACCTCAATTCCCAATCCTAACCCTTTAGTCGAACCCATGGCATCCCTCCATATGACAGACCAACCATCCCGTCGGCGTCGGCTGAAGAAGCGTTGGTCTCAAGATCTGTTTTTATAATTCACACCCCAAACTGATGTATTGAATTAATGTAATGCATGACAGAAGTACTGTCACTGCGTAGCCTCTCCCCTCATGATAATCCATCTCGTTCAGTTCAATATCTATTGCTTAGAGAAAAATTAATTTGCTAGTAATGAATTTGTAAAAAAAAAATATTTTAAATATAAACATAAATAATAGGAAAAAAACGCTTTAAACCATTTTTGTTGCAGTCCCCTTTAATTTTCAATTAAGTTTTCTTTTCTCGGTCTTCAGGGGTATAATATCAAACGTATGTTTGATGTTGAAAAACTATGTTTTTTGTGATGGGACATGATCAGATCAAGCCTGATTTTTTTAAATTTTAGATTAGACGAAAATCTTTTACATTTTTATTTAGTATAAACATTTATCAACATAACAATTTAAAATACATAATAAATTTATAAATCAAAGCTATCTGATTTAAAATAGTTAATAAATGCAATTAATAAAAACGCAGAGTAGGTTTTTTATTCCCTTTAGAAAAGAAATCTTAAACGCTTTAATAGTATTGGAAAATATTAAGACACTTCCGCAGAAATGTACAGATCGTATTATATTATTTTTTAGTTATTTACTCTTTCTGTTAAATTTTCCTATTATTATTCTTATTCAAATCACAATCATTAAGCCATATTCTTGAATAGACGATTTTCATTGTTTTCCATTAAAGACTACTCTTACTATTTGCCACGTAACTCCCCCGCAAACCGCAAAATTAAGATTTATTTTATTTTATATTTTACTCTATGAATTATTACTGTTGAATAGAATAGAATTTATTGCTATAAGTCATCTTAGCAAAATCTTACCAAGGATTCTTGCCTTACAATATTTAACACTACATATATATAAATATATATATGTGTTTTGCCGGGGGGGAGGTCAAAAGAGTAGAGTTCAACTCCTCTTACCTGTCGATGGTAGCATTTCAGAAAATACCAAAAAATAATAAAAATTAAAAAAAAATAAAAACCTAACGATAAATTAACTTCATGAACAATAAATATATTTTATAAAAAAGGTTTGGTAATAGAAATATGCACTGAAATTTTTACACCAAACGATGTGAGATAGCATAAATTACCTCCTGGCCCTGGCCGAAAACTCCTGCACACAACGACTATTTTGTAAATGATATGAATGCCGGAAATGATAGATAAAGGTAGAGGTTCTAATACAATATAAAAATAATTACAATTACAAAAGATTAAGTGAGATAATAATAAATAATAACAAATAATTAACTTTCTNTTTATGAGTCTTCTTGTCTATGAAATGTTTATTAGAACGAAAGTTATTTTAAAAAGATTATTATTTATGCCTATAAATAAAAATATTAGCGAGGTTGTTTTCATGCGGTTGTAACTAAAAACTTGTTTTTAGTCACTCACCATATTGGCCGCCATCTTGAAAATATTCAGTGTGCAATTTTACTCATAACAAATTCATTTTCCACACTTTAAGACCTTCAAATTGATGTATGCTATAAGTCATCTTAGCAAAATCTTACCAAGGATTCTTGCCTTACAATATTTAACACTACATATATATAAATATATATATATGTGTTTTGCCGGGGGGGGGGGAGGTCAAAAGAATAGAGTTCAACTCCTCTTACCTGTCGATGGTAGCATTTCAGAAAATACCAAAAAATAATAAAAATTAAAAAAAAATAAAAACCTAACGATAAATTAACTTCATGAACAATAAATATATTTTATAAAAAAGGTTTGGTAATAGAAATATGCACTGAAATTTTTACACCAAACGATGTGAGATAGCATAAATTACCTCCTGGCCCTGGCCGAAAACTCCTGCACACAACGACTATTTTGTAAATGATATGAATGCCGGAAATGATAGATAAAGGTAGAGGTTCTAATACAATATAAAAATAATTACAATTACAAAAGATTAAGTGAGATAATAATAAATAATAACAAATAATTAACTTTCTTAGTGTAGACAAAATTTGTGTAAAAAAATTTGATGGATAAAATAGATTCTGAATTATAAAATAAAAAGAAAAGTTTTAGTAAGAAAAGTGGGGCCACAAAGATATAATTGTCAGAAGAAAAAAAAAATAAATAAAGCTTAAAATTAAAAAAAAAAAAAAAAAAAAAAAAAAAAAAAAAAAAAGGAGAAAACTTAAACTGCAATACCAGATCTGGCTTTGGTAGATGATTATAATATTAATAGATGGATAAAAAACTAAAACTTAACTTTTGACTTAACTTAACTTTATTATTATTTGTATTTGCTTTATTATAATTCTGTTACTTTATTACTTTCAGAGATGATATTCAGGAGAATAAGGAATAGGAGAATAAAGAAAATGAGGTCAATTACTTTTTACATTCAATTTAAAGAACACTAATAAGAAGAAGATCAATTATTCAGAGGTTCAAATGATACTATTTTATCTAAAAATTAAAATGAATGTTAAATTTGCATAGCGTATAAATGATCAGATCAAGCCTGATTTTTTTAAATTTTAGATTAGACGAAAATCTTTTACATTTTTATTTAGTAAACATTACAACAATTTAAACAAATACAAAACAAACATAACAATTTAAAATACATAATAAATTTATAAATCAAAGCTATCTGATTTAAAATAGTTAATAAATGCAATTAATAAAAACGCAGAGTAGGTTTTTTATTCCCTTTAGAAAAGAAATCTTAAACGCTTTAATAGTATTGGAAAATATTAAGACACTTCCGCAGAAATGTACAGATGTCGTATTATATTATTTTTTAGTTATTTACTCTTTCTGTTAAATTTTCCTATTATTATTCTTATTCAAATCACAATCATTAAGCCATATTCTTGAATAGACGATTTTCATTGCTTTCCATTAAAGACTACTCTTACTATTTGCCACGTAACTCCCCCGCAAACCGCAAAATTAAGATTTATTTTATTTTATATTTTACTCTATGAATTATTACTGTTGAATAGAATAGAATTTATTGCTATAAGTCATCTTAGCAAAATCTTACCAAGGATTCTTGCCTTACAATATTTAACACTACATATATATAAATATATATATGTGTTTTGCCGGGGGGGAGGTCAAAAGAGTAGAGTTCAACTCCTCTTACCTGTCGATGGTAGCATTTCAGAAAATACCAAAAANCAAACATATATATATCACATATAACTAATATGTATCTTTATATAAATATGTAACAACATTCAATTAAGCTTTATAGTCACTGTTGTCATGCTATTATTAAATTATTATGCTTAGGCTCGAAAATGGATCCACGTTACTAAATATATATCTATGTTAAACCAGTTGTAAATAATTAGGTCAAATTATTACAAAAAATTATTATTACATTTATTAGGTGTTGGAGAATAGGAGAGGAGAGAAAAGTTAGGAAGAGGGTTTTGGAATGTTTGGCTTCATTTATTTAACAGTTAGATTATTGACTATAAATCACAAATCACACAAGCAAACATATTAGGTCAAATAAAATTGTTTTTCTTGACCGTTAAATAGAAGAATTAAAGGTAGTTATTTTAAACCAAGGTTGTTCAAAACAGCTGTTAACCAGAAATAACTTTAAGCATTAGGATAAACATAACAAAGAGGAATCAAGAGTAAATAAATTGGCACACAAATAAATCTTTGTTTGTTTTACCCATTTGCTCACTGCACGCTGCTTCCCATTAAGACAGGGGATTTCGTACACAGCACGTGTTGAGGCATCTTGAGAAAAGCAGGTGATAGCTGGGGTTGAGACAATTAACAGGTGCCTAGGTTATTTTTGTTACAATAAGATGTCTTTAGAGAAAGTGTAGTGTTTTTATTGCCACAAAAAGATTAAATTTAAATTAAAAAGAGAAATTATTTCTCTACAGGGTGTATCTATTTCAGAACGCAATATTGAAAGTTGAAAGACATGTTTATAAAATTTAAGCTACAGTCTAATTCTCAACGGTGTAAGCAAAAATGGAGTGTGTTAATGGTGTTTGTTTTAATTGAACTTTACCTTGAAAATTTGCAATCAAAGATCAGGCCATTTCCTCTATGCAATGCAAAATATTTATCTCCAGGAGGAAGAAAAATTTATAATATTTGATTACTGAAAGTAAGTATTTTCTTCCCTGAACTCAAAAAGTAGGGAGAAAAAGAAAAAACAAAGAAGAAAAAGAAGGATTGTCAACTTAATTATTTAATAAATAGAAGAGAATGAATGGCTAATTTACTGAAGTTGTTGAAATCAGGTTTAGTCCAGTCATTTGGTAGTTTGAACAGGAAAAAATTGCTGAAGAATTTTTCTCGACGGATCTTTATGTTTTTTGGGGTGCTGAATCTGAAAATCCAGTTATCGACTAGATTCGGATATGGCTTCACCATGAAAATGGTGNAAAATATTGTTTCTTAAAGCTTTGAAGCTATTGTGCACCACCTAGGTGTCATTCGATCGGGCCAAAATTTTACGTATGATAGTTTCTAATGCATACACAAGTATTACGAGGTTGGACTTTTTCAAATTCCAAGATTTTTTTTTCAGCCCACCCTACTGTCCACCGTCCTTCGGTCGAGGACTGGGGTGGTCGAGCGGAAAGAGGCCTATCCGCCGCGGTCAAGGGTGGTCAAACAGAAAGCGGAGTGTTTGCCGCGAACTGAGGTAGTCAAAGTTCTTCCACTCTTAGACATTCCACTTGTCATTCAGTCATCCTCAACCAAGGAGAAAACCCACAGTATTTTTCCATAAGATTCCTAAGTAGGTCTACATTTTGACCGACCGACGATTGAATTTGGCCCAACAAACGAAAACCAAACGTTCGGACTCCAACAGACTCCTTGACCAAAGCTCCTACCTAGTCATTTATAATACAATTTATTTATTATACTTATTTACTAGTGATGCGCTGCATAAAGAACTCGCGTAGAATTGTGTTCTTATATCAGCCATACTATGTTTTCAATATAAATACCAGGATAATATTTCGGTTAAAACATATTCTTAATAAACCTTAAATGAGCTTTAAAATTATTTTATGTAATATAACATATTATAAGTATGAGCTTATTTCTTAACATCCTTATTTTGGCCATATTTGTTGCAAAACTTTTGTAATCATAGTTAATATTAATTTTCTACTCTTCAAGACCCTTTTAAACGATGTATGAAATGTCGTGCAGACTGAAATCATATTATTTAATTGTCTTCAATGTTGACCGCAATCTTAAAATTTAAAGTGTCAAAAATACTCAGATGTTGTGAAGTGGCTCGCTACGCTCGCCTGTTGATTCTTCATTTCTAGTAAATATGTATTAAATTGAGTAACTGCAGGCTCGCTACGCTCGCCAGTTAAAACAGTATTTATATATAATCACTATTTAATAAAATTTATAAAAGCTTGCTACGCTCGCCTGATAATTTGTGCAGCATTCGTACATAATCTTAATTTAATGCATGCTCGCTGTGCTCGCCTGTTGATGCAGCATTTCTAGTGAATATTTATTAAATGAAGTTATTGCAGGCTCGCTACGCTCGCCTGTTTATACGGTATTTATATATAATNTACAAACAAAAAAAACAAGAAAGCAAGCTAATAAAATGTAGTAAAAAGAAGGTGAGGAGGGGAAAAGTTCTGAAATGTTCAAGAAAACTATAGTAACATATCTAAAGGTGTGGTGCAAAAGCATTTTTTTTATTCCCCGGGTGCAGTTGTCATATAAATGAGAAATTTAAATTTCACTAATTAATTCATTAGTTAATGGAACGAAACTACGGGTTTTCCTGAACCCCCTGAAATTACCTTACTCGATGGTAATAAATAAATCCCGCAGAGTTGAAAATGATCTTTTGTTGGTGTGGATCTCAAAGCACATTATAAAGTATCTATCTATATTATTAAAAAAGTTTTGTAAACAACAGGTCAAACAGGTTCAATGAGAGTGATATATCCTTAACTGAGTGTAGAGTGCGTTAGGAGCAGGGGTGCCCAGAAGTAGGTTTCATAGCGCAAGTTCCGCACTAAAAATTTTTGGGGGGGATTTTTTTTTTTTTTTTTCTTCTTTANCAGACAAACGACACCAACGGACAGACGGACAGACAGAGCCGTTATATAAGGTTTTTTTTGTACTTTGTACAGAAACCTAAAAGTATCCAGAAATTTTCCAAATTAAAAAAACAAAAAAAAACACCTTAATTTTTTATATAGTAGAGTCCCGCTAATCCGACCCTATTTGGGACCGAACTCAGTTCAGATTAGCGAAAATTCGGATTAGGCGGATATTTGTAAATTAACGTAGGAAAAGCTACAATTTCTGATTGGAAAAAAAAATAGAAGTAAGATTGAGATGTTTTGCGCTACCTCGAGTGAAAAGACCATTGAAAAACGTAGTCTGAGACGACTGTTTTATCTTACGATAAATTAAATGAAGCGCTTTTCCTATGGTTTTCTCAAGAAAGACTGGAAGGAATCCCAATCACTGGCCCTTTTATCCAAGAAAAAGCTCTTCAATTAAATATCCTCATGGATGGTGACCCATCATTTAGTGCAAAAACCTGTTCGGATTAGGCGAATTTTCGGATTAGCGGGGTTCGGATTAGCGGGACTCTACTATATATATACAGATAAAAAACTCAAAAAGTAGAATTTATAACCAGTGAAATTACTGATCAATTTAAGTAGTCGAAAACTGCCTTTATATCATACAACATAATATGTTATTGTGATTTATAAAATGGTGTATTTAATTTATGAGTCTTCTTGTCTATGAAATGTTTATTAGAACGAAAGTTATTTTAAAAAGATTATTATTTATGCCTATAAATAAAAATATTAGCGAGGTTGTTTTCATGCGGTTTAACTGCGCATGTGATGAGGTCACTTTGCATTGTAGATTGTAGGTGAATTATATTTAGCTGAAGAGTACATTGGACTCGGTAGAGGTAAATGTTCTAGATTTGGCAGCCTATGATGCAGACACCACGCTCCAAATGCTTCATTTCTACAAGCAATTTGACACGTTCAACGTTCAACTGAGTTTCCAATGAACTCGGATATTTATTTTCTACTGAATATTTCACCAAACAAGTGGTGTTCAAAATATGATGAGGAAAAAGGGTGACATCAGTTAATTTTCAAATAAATTTTAATGAAGTAAAAATTCTATGAAATGACGACAAAAAAAACAATTTCTTTTTAATATACTAATATTACTTTTCTTTTTACATAATGAACAAAATTCGTACTAATTTTCAAGTATAAAAAAAAATAAACACCATCAGAATATTATAACGACTTACTGAGAATTTTTGAAACTAAAAAATATAAATTAACTCATCACTTTGACAAATTAATTCTTCTAGTCAAAACCTTTGATACATAATTATTTAACATACCAGGTTCTCAGTTAAACTCAGTTGGGAATATGTTGAATTTGAATTAACAAATCTATTATATAACTTGACCAATTATGCTCTTTAATATTTGTGTCAATCGTCGTCGAAAAAATAAAGTAAAACGAGAGCTCAATAGTTTAGTTTAAAGTGAAGGTAGATAAGTAAAGAAAAACCACAATTACTTGATCAATAACTTTATATTATCTACGACTTGCACTGTAAGTAGACTTTACATTGCTAATAACAGGGAGGGAAGTGTTACTTCCCTCCCTTGG
>KZ654009.1:10867-33684 GCA_001010745.2 Gerris buenoi
TGAAAGCTTATGAAAAGCAGAAGTTTTTCCTGAAATCGTCACACTTCTAGCATCCTTCAATTAAGAGAAGAAAGCTCAGGAATTTTGGGGTCGAATTTAAAAAAATCCAAATTTTCATATGTAACAGGACTTAAAAGATGCTTAGCAGCTGATAATTTGAAAATAAATTAGTGATTCTGAAAGGTTTTTTTTATGCTCTTTAAAATTGCTCCTTACCCTGATTTCCCTATCTCATTTAGTTTTTGAAATATTTGGAATTTTTTGAAAATTTTCGTGAAACACTTAAAAAAAAAGAAATAAATCGATATCTCGAGAGCTATTGAGAATTGGGCATATGCTTACTCGACATGTTTTGTTCCAATTTGGCCATATACTAACCATGAAGTTTGGCTGGTTAACTTCCGGTCACCCTATAAGTTTCAACCTTCTGGACCCATTTGTTTCTTTTCCACCGGCGGCGCACGTAAATATACATTTATGTACAATATTTGGATGGTATATTTAGTGTAGCCCACAAATGGGCTCATATTAATTTCAACCGTCTGCGCTCTATAAATTTTTGATGGACATACACAAGTATCAACAGTCACACAGACAGTTTCCTCATGTTTTCTGTTTTGGAACTTTTGAAATCAAAAAAATAAAAATGTTTCGTTCTTTTTGAACGGTCAAACAGCTTCCGTTACCTTCGGTGATCTGGGAAGCAATAGGAGGCAGCATTAAATCAATTGAACAATAATAGTTTGCATTGTAAATTCATAAACTCATTAATGCATGCGCTTGTAAGCTATGTGTGGCACTCTAAATTGGAGACGCTCACGCGCAACGCTTGCGTAAACGTGAACTGGTATTTTAGGTCGGGAAAAAATCTAACTTCATCTGTTCAATGCATTTTTCAAATACAATTTTTTAGTAAAACAAACAGCGACTCCGCTATGAAGTGTTAAAGGTCGCTAAAACTATTAATAGTTTTTACACAATAAACAATATAATAATAAAGTAATATAACAATGTTAATTTAAATCAAATTATAATCATTGTTAATAATGGGAGACAGACAGAGAAAAATAGACTCCAGCGCCGGGACTAGAACCTGGGCCCTCCGCATTTTTCTCTGTCTGTCTCCCATTATTTATAATTTGATTTAAATTGATATTTAAACTTTCCGTAGTATGAAGACTAGCAAATACATAAAAATTGAATAACAATGTTATGTAAAAATAAAGTACATTATAGGATGCGAGGAAGCTATGTGCCGCACACAAATTGGCAGTCTATTTACTTTTTAATTTAATAAATAAATCAATTTTCATGCGAAATGAAATCTACTAGATACTTCTGTAAATGAAACAGCATAAAATATGACGAATCAATTTTTAAAGCATATTTTAAAATTTGAAGTTTATCAAATGACTTCTAAACGAATATCTGATTTACATAATATGATACATATTTGATATTATTCATTACTTTAATGGACCCATGCACGAATTTCCAAAAATGGCGTCAAAGGAATTTATGTTATAATATTATTAACTGATCCGTTAAGTTGATCTTTATAACTTTGTTAACTAAAGTAGAATGTCCCTTATCAGTGGGGGGGGGGGATGTCAGTAAAAGGGCTAAAAAGCTTAAAAATTCACATTTTATCCAGAATTAATTTCTTTAGATGAAATCTCTTTTTTTTGTTGTTTTGTAAAAAAAAGCTAACAAACAAAGTAAAAGAGATTAACAGGGGTCCGATTTATACAAGAATTGAAGCAAGCATGGAAACCCCAATTAACATAGGGTTTAACTAAAGGTTTTTTTTAAAAAAACTTAAAATTATTTTCTTCATAATTTTTATTCTGAATACGTTAATGAATCTTTTTGAAATGGTTCTCTTTTTTTTTCAATTATATTTTCTTTTGAAATATAATATAAATGATGTTTGATAATATTTAAACCGATGTTAAATTATTTGTGAGGCACATGCGCAGAAATCTTTTGTTACACACCACCATTCAGGATTCTTTTAGGTTGAAATGCATCTCTAATTCGGTTATAATAGGGTAAGCTTGTGGATGCAGGAGGGCTTACTTTATCATTTCCAGACCTTGCTTTCGCCCTTCTGTAGTAGTCTTTTCTCTCTCCTTGCCCTTTGTTTGGTCCCTTTTTTCCTAACCTATTTTACTCGCCCTAATAATCTCACTCTCTCTTTGTCCCTCTTGTCTCTGTTCTACTCCCTACCTCGGGCTTATCATTTTTCTTTTCTTTCCATTTTTTTTTCTATTTCCCTTGGATCTAACCTTTTTCACCTCCGCCTCTTCCCGGTTTTTATCCTTTCCTTGTCGCCAGGCCTCATTCGATCGGCACATAATTGCATTTTCTAAAGACATAAAAACCAGGTAGCTTGTAAAGACAATATTTCGAGATGCTTATAACTAAAGAATACGGAGCACCTTATTTTTTCCTTATTTTTTTCAATCTAAATTACTGTCACACTCAAATAGGGTTGAAAATTTGTAGTTTTTTTTTTAAATTCACGTTTGGCAAACACGCTTCATTTAGTTTTTGCTCAAGGAGATTGAATCAATAAATTTTCAATTTTTTCTCACTGCATTGACCAGGTAACAACGTTAAAATGGAATGGCGTCTCTCTAACTTTTAATTTAAAACACATTTTAGATATGCATACACAATAAATTAATTGAATTAACTGATATGTGTGTATATTATATTTATGTGTAGATATTTATAATATTAAAATGGGGCAAGAAATTCAATTACAGCTCATAATGAGCAAATAACTTATAATTAACTTAAATCTTCTTCCTATAAGAAGTTAATTCCCTTTAGAAATATTATTTGATGTGATTGATTCATTTTAACGGAAATCAATCGTGAGATTAATAAGCTTGTGTTTTCTTATGAATGTTCAGATAATAACAATGCTTGTATCAAAACTACTTAATCTCTCCTGGCCTTAACAAGGTCTCGTTGTGACGAAGGGACATAACAGCACTTATATTTTGCAGAGCTCTTAAGTTGCATTCATTTAGAGTACTTGCCGTGAGTACTTTACCACTTGTGGAGAAAGCTGAGTTTCGGCTTTTAAACAGCACTTGCAATATCTACTTTCGCATGTATGCTGTTATGTTTTTGAAAAACATAATATACTGATATTGTAATCCCAAGCTAATTATAATAATAATGCAATTATTTTAATCATGTTTAAAAATAGATGTTTGTGTAAAGAAAAATTTGAATTAATTATGAAATAAATGGTACAATTACATGTGGCAATATTACATTTATTATCACATATCACATATATGAGATAATTATGTATGGTTTACTTTACACAATATATGTAGCAATAAAAAACGTAAAACTTCTTAGTGCGGTTAAAAATACTACATCCTTAATTAGTATATTCTCGTACTTATCATATATTTATAATATGTATGTAGTATGTACCACTGATTGACTAGTATTTTTTTTTTCATCAACTTATAAGGTACAGAAGAGCCTTTTTAAAGGCCCCTATAGAAGATTAAACATTTTGCGCAAAATAGATGTTTGTCTAAAGAATTTTAAACAGAAATGTTTGCGCAAACCTTTAAATACATTATGACGATATCTCAGGAACAAATTTAACCAGTTCTGGTAGAAATTTAAAAGCTATTTTCCTTTCTATAACTTATTTTTTGTAATCAAATGACTAAAAAGCAATAAAGCCGTATTTGCGTCATTCTCAAATAAATTGGCTGTTAGCTGTGCTTAACTTCAGATTCAGACTCAACCTGATAAGTCTCGGAAGGCAATTTCAAAGCTGATAAGGGCCCAATTATAAATTATAAAATAATTATTTTCCATAAAGTCAAAGACTACTTGTTACGCAGCTGGATTATATTTTTAGATAGAGCCTGAGAAATTAAAAAGTAAATTGAATGTAATTATAGATTCTGTTTCAAATTTCAATTGACAAAAATGATACATTATAATTATTATGATGTAATACCCATTTATATTATAAGATTCTGTTCAATTTTCTATACCATTTAGTTTTTGATGCAATAAAACATATTGCTACAGAAAGCCTTTGAAGCACCATAATAACCTACTACTATATGACTATACTATACGACCGCGGTAAACCTCAATGTACTCTATGGTGTTTTAGTAATGTCCGAATTTAAAACATGTGCATTATTATTATAATATGTATTGTATAAGACTTTTGCCACTTAATAATACTAAGGTATGCAGTATTCACCTTCACATATGTATATGCATACATAAAATATGCAACAATATGTTTCAGTTAAACATGAGGGAAGAGATATCTTATAAAATATTTTATATTTTGGTGTTTTTCTTTAAACAAATACAACATGACTAAAGAGTAGTTCAATTTGGAAAGATTACTGTTATAGTGAATCAGGTCTATCATATATGTTTCTTTTTTCAGACCTACATCCTGTTACTTGTTATTGGTTCCACACCGGAACTACAACATAATTAGCTCATTCTTTGTCTACTTTTAAACAATAAAATTAGATTAAAATCTAATTTATCTCTCTCTCCTTAACAATTATCAACTAAGTTCAATATATGTATGTATATATATGTATGTANTATTTACAAAAAAAGGTTAACAAAATAAGTATAAATTATTTTAATAATTGCATCTGTTCACGAAAAAAACAAGACCTTGATAAACTAGGTAACTAACCGGTTGAGTTAAAACCAGTTCACAATATTTAACTGTTCCACCTCGTGATTTCCTCAAAGATGAATTAATTGATAGAAATTAAAAAAATAAAAGCTCACTCATAAATTAGCTGATAATAAATATTTGTACCTACATAACAATATTTCATTCATCCATTCCATAAAATGTAATGAATGTATTGGTACAGTAAGTAAAAGTGGTTAACAAAATATTTGATTTCCAAGCCAAAAATAAAGAGCAGTAGATATAAAATGATTTTTTTTTTTTCTTTTTATCAGTCAAACTATTTATATATTTATTTATTTTTATTAAATATAGCTTTATTTATTAAAAGGCACTTGTTAGTTAGCGGTAATAAGAAAATAAAAAAACAAAACTTGCATTAGAACAATAATGAAAGTTGATAATCGAAAGAATCAGTAGACTTTTTGGAAGGAGTTAAAAATTTTAAATCTGACCCTTGGTTTTGAGGGTGAGTGGTATTTGGCAGGGGGTTGAAGGGTCGGTTTGGCGGGTGTTTCTATAGCAACGCGTTGTGGGGGTGGCACTCTATGGTAGGGGGGCGGCAAGTGCTATAGCACGGCGTGACTCACAACTCAGTCGCGTCCCTTACTCACATCGCGTCGTGTCCTTCCTTCTTAGCGCTTAACCGGTCTATTCTTTGTTTCTCTTACGTAAACGCAAAGCGCGTCTCCTCTTCCTTCTTCTCTAAAGGATTAACCCGTCACCTTACTTCAACTTCAGTACAATAGTAAGCCTTTTTTCCCTTATAGCACCCTGTATCTTTTGTTTTTACTTTACAGACTCCCTCTTTTTTTTACAGATGGGAATATCGGATTACCATCCATTGCACTTGATTTCTCAATTTTTTTTTATTTATTTCGTTTTGCATTCCACATTCTTTATAATCCATTTTAATAGTTATTATATTATGTGCTTTATAAATAAAAATAAATATGAAATTTTTTAAATACATATGCAATTTTCAGGCTGTTTAGTTAGAAAGAGTAAACAAGTGACAACTTTTATATGCTTTTTATTTGTCTATTATAAAAATAACTATTATTTGGTAATTGTATTATTTTTTTATTTACAAAAAAGGGTAAAAATATAAGTCTAAACAAATGTATCTAAACAATTGTACTCAAAACTTAAACTGTGCTCTTTTCTTACTTGAAACTAAAAACAATTATCTACCTAGAAATGCTATTAGCTCAAATAAATCCGATTAAATTTAGAAAATATATTTAAAGTTTCAATTACCAAAATTTGTATATTCTAGGACAGTGGTTCCAATCCTTTAGGGACCCACTTTTAGATGTTATTATATTTCGAGATCCACGGTACAGTAGATAGCATAATTCCTTGAAATTATGTGATTAGAGGTGGTAAGAATAAGGCAACATAGCAACAAGGAACTTTTACTAAAGCCTACGGGGTACAAAATTATATAAATTTAGCTTACATTAACGGCAAGTGAAGCAATGTTTACAATTTTCCCTTGACGTGATCGTTTACTTTTTGCCGCGACCCACCAAAAATCCTTCCACGACCCACCCGGTTGGGATACCCTATTATTATCGTTATCATTAAATTACATCAATTTCTCTTTTACCTATACATATGTAATTTACAGAGCGAACTCTCTCCATAAACAGAGCAGGTTACCAAAATATGTATAAACAAAAGAATGTAAGAACCATTTAAAAGTCAATATTGGTACTCATGGTGTTTCTAAAGGTTGTTAAAACATATAATTAAACTATGAAAAACATTCAAATAGTTGACATTCTTATGTTTATTACAATATCTTTGATATTGCTTCCAAGTTTACCGAAGGTAGCGGAAGGATTGTGGTCATTCTGAAGAGCGAACATTTTTTATGTCTGCTTCTTAGACATCAAGGAACATTATTGGTTCTGTCTTCCGGCCTTTATGGAGTCACATTAATTTTATGGAAATTTGTTTTAATGGTCACAGTAATTTTTAAGTTTTTTTTTTAGTAATTTTCATATTTTGAAATTTTTCCCTATATACAGTCGAACTTAGGCTTTCGAATTTAGGTTGTTCCTGCAACTTTTTCTACCCCCTCTTACATTTCGTTTTGTTAATTGGCTAAAAAATACTCTGATTTTTTTCTAATATACCGTAATAAACAAAATAGATTACTACACATATTTATACGTCACTTCTTTATGTATAACTATATGCTGAAAAAAAAAATAAACAATTATTTCAATAATTAACAAAATAAATTACTCCAACTCCAATTAACAAAAATAAGGTCTCATATGTAACTACTAAAAAAAAAAAAAAAAAAAAAAAAAATCGCAAGCCCGAATTTTTCTTTTTTTACACTCATGTTACCATTCTTCTGTGGTTGAACATTAAAAAGCTCGGTGACTCACTAATTTGGATACTTTTTTAAGGTATTGGTAAAAAAAGTAGCTCAAAAAAGTATTTTTTAAAAATAAGGTCTGTTAAATATCGGTTCATAAAAATTAGAAAACACTTTATGATATACTTATATTAATTATATTTATAATGATTTATAAATTAATGGAATAGCAGTTTTCTTCTTATTAAATAAACACCTTATCAGGGTTCTGACCTCTCTTGTTGATAATTTACATAAATTTATTGTGGTAGTCCTCGTTTTCAGTATCCTTATCATATGACATTTATTTATTGCTATATCCCCGTTCTACATACTTGAACGCTATTATCTTGAAAAAAAAAAAAACTTTTCTCTGGAAAGAAACTGGTTCCATAGCTATTTAAATTTAACTACATCGTTTACATCAAAATCATCAGAAACATTTTTTAAAAATACCAGGGAAGTACTTGCAACAAGCAAGTATTTTTTAGGGTTTTGTAGATTATTCGGCATATATACGCCATTATTTGCTAAAATAAAGTTTTAGAATTTCCCCATCCCACCCTATATAAAAGTAAAAAAATAATTAAACAAATTTAAATAGATCCCCCCAAAAGAAAAAATAGTGTAAAGTAAGGAGAGTAGAGTAGATGTCCTTGGTTCGATTCCTCGAGGGGTCATAAAGTATTTTATCGATAATAACAAAACATTAAATAATTATAGTCTAGCAATTTTCATCACACTATCAATAGATATAAGCATGAATTATTTCATAATTTTAGGAACAGCCCCATTTGGGTGAATTTTGGCGGTAAAAACACAATATTGGTGGTAAAAACCACAGTAGTCATACAAAGTTATATAATATATGTATTTGTAATCTACTCTTCAGTAGCTTTAATTTGATACCTACCCCATCTCGAAAATTATACAAAATATATAAATTTGAGGTTTGCACATTTTAGCGTTCTACGCATGCTCATGTTAAATGTTAACCTTCTCTGTATTTTTCTTATGCGTGGGTCAAAAAGTTATGCCAGTATTTTAAATTTTAAATCTCTATCGTGAACGGTTCTGGGTATATGAAACAAAGTACGAAGGACAGACGGACAAATCCCCCTCGGCATATGGGTTTCGAAGATGATCTACGAAACCCTAAAAATCATGATTTCTTATTAAAGTTAAAAAAAATAAAAATAAAATCACAGATGGAAGGTACCGGTAATATTGATTATATAATACATAGAATTGCTGTTTTCTTGAGAAATACGATATTTGATTTCTCTTGTATCTACTATAAGGTCCTCTGTACTCATATAGAAAAGGGCCCCCTTTTTACTATTAAGAATAGTTAATAGGTATACATATTCATAGAAGAAGAGTTTACTTATATCCCTTAGTCTAACTACCTATTAGGATAAAGGAATATTCAGTCCAATATGCTTTGCGACAAAGGAATATCACACTTTTATAAAAAAAAGTGTGTATTCGGTTGTTCGAAAGTATATTAGATTAAAAAAAGTGGGGGGCCCTTTTCTATAAAAGTTCTATACTTCATACTTCTAAGTAAAATTAATATTTAATCGTGTTGAGGCAAATTTGAAGCATTATTATTTTTCGTGAGGAATTATATAAAACAAATTTTAATTGTATAATAATTTTGATAATTTTTTGTAAAAAAATGAGTTATTAACCCTAACCATTACATTATTAATTAATAAATAGAAATTAACCATTACTTTTCTTTAACAATACATATTATCATATACTATTCTTGCCATAATTATATAAGATTTAAAGCTCTTATATTTTATAAATATTATTGTTGGTTATTATTTTTAGTTAAGTTATTAAGGCACTCGTTCCAACCGTAATTATAAACCCTTCGTTTAATAAAGATTAAATATTTAAGGTCCTTTTGGACATTAAAGGACTACTTGACCTTAAAACTTTTTATTTTATTCTTAGGGTTTTAAATCTAAATATTATTTTTCTTTTAATTTCTTCTTTCGTGCAATTATCGGAAACTGCATAATTAGGATCGTTAGGTTCTTAACTTTAATTACATTATAATTACATTAATTTATTCCAANAATGTTTTCTTTTAATAATAATAAACTTTAATTTTTATGAATAATATATACTAGCCGGATACCTGTCTACGAAACGTGTAAAACAATGCATTATAAAATGTTATTGAAGTGTGTAAACTATTATCAGGAATTGTTGAAATGATTTTATGAGTTAGCTGATTTAGTTAAAGTTTAGCTGATTAACCGTGATTAAAGCGTGCAACACTAATCTTTAGTGAATTTTGTCATTAAGCTTCTTTCAATTATTTCTAAGTCCCAAGTCTTTGAGTCAATTGGAATTTTCTATACTAAGACTACTAAAAATAAACTAACTATGTTGATTATTCAAGTATATACTTCAAGAATATATTCTATGTATGCTTGTTTGAGCTGGCTGTCGACCATTGATGTATAAATACGATATTTTAATATTATTAATGTTAGGATTAATGTTAAAGATCTCCTGTTTTCTTTTTTCCTCGACTAAAAATTCCATATTTAATTGTAAATCTGATTTCTTCTGTAAAGAAATATAATAGTTACAGTTAAGCTTGTTGGAATGGGCATCCATCTATAAGGGCAAAGGGGGGCTCGAGTGTGGAGTAAAAATATAAAAGTTTAATCATTTACGCTTATCGGTTTATCAAATTTAATTAACCTGTGGGTGAAGATTTGCCTACTAGTAAGAATTTATATTACCACCTACACTAATGGCCAAGGGCACTGATTTTGTTGAGACTTTCCTAAAAAAACAACAACAAAATTAAGGTGCAGTTTGGATTTATTTTAGACATAAGATACCATAAAAACCTTCAATATTTGTCAAATAGTTTAGTATAGCACAATAAGTTTTCAAAAATCATTAATTTTTATTTTAGTTATTAAAAGTTGAACTATTGCACTCTACAGTTTATGTTCTAATTTTAAAATTATTTTAATTAAAGATGTTTTCAAATAATTTTGACATTCCCCTATTTTTAATATATAAATAATTTCCTTTCGGACAAAATTCTAAAATACTCGTATTTGTACTGAGATAAAAGGTTAGAGTATGTCTATAATAGCGTTAAAAATCAAAGTTCAATAAAGACATTTTTCTTTTTCCAAAAAAGTATCAAAGCCCCCGCTGAGGAAAAACCAGCCCCCCTTATAAAAGAAAAATAAGAGGGACGTCCTTACTCGTTAGTACTCTGTGGTTACTAAAATTTTCTTGAGTTCAAACAAATAGTTAACACTTGTTTGTTATAAAAAATAATATTTTAAAATTAGAATTTTTAATAAAAAGAATAGAGAAAGGATAATGATAGTGTGAAGGATATTTACGTTTGTTGTTGTTTTTTAAACTATTTGAAATATTACTTCTTGGCCTTGTTTTGATTTTTTACTTAGTAACATCCTTTTTATTAGCACTCTTTTCGCTTCATATTAACATACATAGTCTATCTTAATGGTTTCTCAGAAATTTGTTTTGTTTACCTAAAACTAAACATGGAGGATAATAAAGTAGGGATTTTTTTTTTTTTTTTTTTACATTTATATCAAAACTGTTTCAGAGAATTCAGTATTGCGTGGTCTTTCAACGATGGTGCACGTTCTTAATTCTATTTTTATACAAAAATTCATTTAAACTCCAGTATTTATCTTTTCATTTAAGTGTTTTGTTTTTTCTTAACATCTTCAGTATTACCAACTGTTTTTTTTTATTGATGTTTCATATTAATTTATTATTTTGCTTTTATTTATTAATTGTGGTGAACTTTGAAGTTCGGTTGTAAAATGAAATTGTTAAGAAATCTTTAACAGAGTAAAATTACAAATTAGTCCTTGTTTAACGAGTATATAAGTATATAAAGCCGGTCTTGATCGTGTATGCGTAAATTAATTCTTTGTTGTTTAGATTTTATCAGTTTCTACAAATCAAAACTTCTTTAGAATCGACGCCTACGTTATTGTTTAGTTCATAATGAGTTACAAATTAAACGTAATCGTAAATATTCGTCAACTGTTGGATCATAGAACCGTAATCTAAACAAGTAAGGTAATATTTTCATATTTTTGCCAATAAGTTATTAACATAATATTTTCTTTCTTTTTTCTTTGTATATTTATTTTCACTGCTTATGTTTTCTTAAGTTAAGTAAGAGATAAAGCCTGTAGAATATCTAAATGTAGTCTTCGTCAAATTAGTTAAAAATTACTTACTATGTTCAAACATCGTTATCAAAGCGTTTTAGATTCGATATTTTTTGGTGATTGTAATTTTATTTTTTGATATCTCATAACGGTGAACGTCATGAGTAAAACCTTCTTTAATGTTACCTAATATTCACGCGAATTTTTACATTTCTTATTTACAAGTTATTAAAACTTTTGGTTACCAAACTTTTTTCAGGTTCTTTATAGTATTGACTATTGTTTTAAAATGTTTTTGCAGTTTTTCTTTTTTTAAAAAAAGAGAGAAAAAAAAAAAACAATGAAATTGAAGCTAACGAAAACAAACCACTTAAAAGGTGGAAAAGATTAAAATAACCTGACGTCTCGATCTCCTCCTAGAGCTGTTCATACGCGGGCATTATGAATACGATAACCCGATCTGATCAGCTATATTTGTGTCTAACAGCGTTTTGAACTAGCGGATCGTTTTCAAAACCGTTTTCTAAATGATGTGTGAACGAAGTAATTGTAATTAGGAAAATTACAACTTTATGCCATGGCTAATGAAAGAAAAGTAACAACCTCCTGACGAACCAAGGAACGGGTTGGTAAATTTAATTCAAATCGGTCCCTTCGTTGTAGAGATTAGAATCTATACGCATGTACGGACAATATCTAAGTTGTAAAATGTTAACGCACGTAATAAGTTAAGCTAGTTAGTAGGTAATACCTTCTACTTTGGTTGCAGATTACATCCTGATAATTTCATCGACGTGTCACTACTTACATGGAATTTTATACTTACATTAATACAACAGGCACTTCCGTTCTAATATACAATCAGTCTGTTTTAACTTGTAAACCTGTCTGTTTTAACAAAACAAATCTTTATTGCTTGTAAAAAAAGTGTTTGAATTTAAAAAGGATCTTCTATTAAGAATATGATAAGTTTTAAGGATTTAAATTAATAAAGAAGAAAATAAATTCCATTTTTACTGGTCTTATATTACTTTGCTTTGTAAGTTTCATCGCACACCTATTACCCCAATTTTGAACCACTTCCCGTCATTCAATCTTCTCCAAATTTTGCACATAGAAACAACTAAGGTGANCAACATCAGACATTACGTCTATAAAGCCTAGTCTACACTAGTAGACATATTGCGCGATTTTGGTCTCAGAGACGGTGTCTAGCGATTTGTCTAATATACATCGGGTAGACATGGGCTAGACACTAGACAATCGGCGTCTATAGTCTCGTTGGTAGACCAAAAATCGTATGTCTATGGTTTTCCATTCGAAAAGGTAGACACGGTGCAACGGTAGACACGTTGCGCAACCTGTCTACAGCGTGGACGCTTTCTGAGACGAGACTTTAGTCTCTCTCCTGCTTCTACCAACATTTTCGCTGACTTTGCTTTGTAAGTTTCATCGCACGTTTCCGATACCCCAATTTTGAACCACTTCTCGTCTTTCAATCTTCTCCAAATTTTGCACATAGATACAACTAAGGTTAATAATACAAAAACAAAAAAAAAAAAATTGTACATAAGACCAGTTTTCAAAAATGGAATTTTTATATTAATTATTGTTAGTATACACTGTGTAATTTTATTTTTATTAATATACACTGTAAATTTTGATACCGCATGAATACATCATACATCTATGGAAATATTAAGTTTTCTTTGATAATTCTATAGGATTTTAAATTATTCTTAGCTTCCACTCAAATCAGATTCCTCAGATATCAAATTTCGTATGAATAATTTGTTGTTTTTAATAAACACAACAAATTGCTCTGACTAAGTATTTACACTGATTTTACTGATTAAGCAGAGACATACATATTAATGGATTAATTGGACTTGTATATTGTATTATCATAAACAAAAATAGCTAATAAGATGAAGATGGCATTGAAATTGCAAAAAATATATTTTTATGAGTAAGAATATATCTAAAAATAATAATATCGTAAAAATATAATCTAAATATATCGTAAAAATATAATCTAATGTATTTGTAATTTACGACCATTTTTTTGAGAAAAAAGAGCGTTGGTGGAGGTCATCTTAATAATAAAAAGAACCAGTATATAAAGCCGGTCTTGATCGTGTATGCGTAAATTAATTCTTTGTTGTTTAGATTTTATCAGTTTCTACAAATCAAAACTTTTTTAGAATCGACGCGTACGTTATTGTTTAGTTCATAATGAGATACAAATTAAACGTAATCGTAAATATTCGTCAACTGTTGGATCATAGAACCGTAATCTAAACAAGTAAGGTAATATTTTCATATTTTTGCCAATAAGTTATTAACATAATATTTTCTTTCTTTTTTCTTTGTATATTTATCTTCACTGCTTATGTTTTCTTAAGTTAAGTAAGAGATAAAGCCTGTAGAATATCTAAATGTAGTCTTCGTCAAATTAGTTAAAAATTACTTACTATGTTCAAACATCGTTATCAAAGCGTTTTAGATTCGATATTTTTTGGTGATTGTAATTTTATTTTTTGATATCTCATAACGGTGAACGTCATGAGTAAAACCTTCTTTAATGTTACCTAATATTCACGCGAATTTTTACATTTCTTATTTACAAGTTATTAAAACTTTTGGTTACCAAACTTTTTTCAGGTTCTTTATAGTATTGACTATNTTCAGTTTGACTTTTTGTTAGTAAGTTTTAACTCTTTATGTTTGTTCGTAGGCACTGATGATGGCTTTATAAAGCCGAAAGCTGCTTTGATAAATAAACAAGTATTATCTACCGTGGAGAGACTGGTTCTTTTTATTATTACGACCATTTAGTATTGTTTAATACTATATACTGTGCTACTTTTAAAATGTAAGAGCACTAACGAGCAAAAACCATTTTAGCGTAGCTGCTTGCGTTTACATTGGCCTTTTTTTGTGGATAAAGGGCCATAACCCTTTCCTGGGATAGCTAAAAAGACAAATTTAGTTTGCAATATTAGATAAACAAATCAACTATTCATAAAAAATAGTCTGCCAATTAGGGTTGTCGGTTGTCACTAATTAGTCACAGCTTCTTCGCGTACTTTATTTATTTTAGTTTCCCTCCCTTTTTATACCGAGCTTACCAAATAACCTATGTATTTGTATGTAATGGAACCTATGTATATCGTTCAGAAGAACGAACATTTTTTGTCTCCGATTTAAAAATTCTAAAATTGTCGAAAGTGTCTCGCAGATAGGTTAGGTTAATTCCTTTAACTCCTACATGGAGCGTAGGGCTTCGACGAACTTCCGCCGACTGATCCTATTCTCTGCTAAAGCTCTTATCTCGGACCAAGTTTTTCCTCCTCTCTCGATGCCTTCTGCTTCAACGCTCCTCCTCTAGGTATGTCTTGGCCTACCTCTGCGTCTTGAGCCTTGTGGATTCCAGAGCTTGTCTAGCTACATTGCACTTCTCTCGACGTAGCGTATGTCCAATCCACCTCCACTTTCTGTGGAGGTGGATTGAATGTCACCTCGATGTCTATGGGTGTCTGGTTTGTTCTCCTCCACAACTCTTCATTTGAGATAACCTGAGGCAAAGGTCTGGCGACTATTTGTAAATAGTTATAATAAGTAATATTATAATAAGTAAAAATATTGTTCTTATGCTTCATGTGAAATTTTACTAATCTATATAGTCCAGTCGAATGGTGCATAAAAAGAGCTCAAAGTGGAAAGTTATGGTGTAATTGTTGTTGTTGTTTACTGGACTAATATTCATTTAAAATATGCAAACAATTTTCAAAGATTTAAGGGGGGGGGGATGTCATAAAATTAGAAAGTAATAGATTGTAACATCATAAAATCAATTAATTAAGGAAGCTATATGCCAAACTGATTGGAAGACTTTTTTTTTATAGTGTATTCATCTCTATGGAATAATGTTTGTTTTTAAAGGAGAACGTAAATAAATTATTTCATTAAAAGAAAGGCTTAAAATTACAATTTAAAGTGGATTTTATACATAAAAGATATCCCAGAAGATTTTAATACATAAGAGAAAAGGTAATGGAACCCATTATTATTCCTAAGTTACGGAGTAGGAAAGAAAACATGTATAGGCACAAAACAAATCCTTGCATAACCATTGTAACAATGTCGTATTCTTGCTTTATGTTGGGAACGCAGAAGATATATGCTTTGCATGTGAGCCTACACATTGTGAAGAGGGTATTCAATATTTGCATTGTATTTATCTGCGTCACGTGCATTCTATATATGACGTTTAAACTTTTAAAAATCTATATAGACAAGTACTTTACGATATGATGTATTCATAATTCAAGGTAGCAAAACTTTTATGCATCTGCAATACTCCATAACAGTATTTCCGAGATGTATTTTTCCCACTTCGATTAACATGCTCTAGTACTTGGATTCAATTCACAACCTTTACCTTAAGACAGTTACTCTTTTATTATTAATTTACATTTTAGTAAAAAACAGGGTAAAAGTGGATTGTACAGTTTTTACAGAATCGAAGAACAAAATTAATGTTTTTGCCATAGAATTTTCAATGACCTTTTTTCCGAAGGAAAATAACCCTGCTGCGTATAGATCAGGTAGAGGTCCAAAACGAAGTTCAAAATTAATTAAGGTTTCGATGGCACCGTAAAATTCACTTTAGCCTAAAACTGAAGTTTAAAGTCAATTCATGAATTATCAATTGGGATATTTTTCCGTTTCTTTTTTGCGTTCTTGTTTTAGCGAATTTTCGAAGAAAATTAAGCTATTGCAATGGCCTTTTAATGAAAATTTTTGAAAACTTTTTTTATGGAAATCCGTTTCAGACCATTCTGAATCAATTCCTAAAATTTAACACTTTTTTTTATGTATGTATGTATATATGTATATATGTATAAATGTATATATATGTATGAATGTATGTATATATGTGTCACTCCAGACGATATTTTTCCTTAGGATGTACTTAAAAATTTCAAACAAATTTTAAAATGTCAATAATATCAAAAGAAAGGATGTGTTCGTTGGCCAGAATTTTTGGAGTTCATTTAGGGGTCAAATTTTGACCATTTAGGGTCCAAAATTGCATAAAAACAGGTTTTTTCCATTTTACCCCCCTTTTAAATGAAAATATGATAAAATTGTACATAACAATTACTGTACTCTTAAAGAGCTTTCCAACGATGTGCATCTTGAAGGGTAAATACTATTGACTTTTATCCGTACCCCTGTGTACCATTTTTTTTCACCCATCCAAATTCTAAACCAAAATTTTCCTATATTATCATAAGCCAATAATACGCCAATAATAAAGATTTCTTTGAAAATTTGCTCATCAAGTCATGGTGCATGAAAGGACTTTTTTTTGTAAAAACGTAAAATTCCTTTGTATAAGTTATTTAAGCCGGCCAAAACCAAGTTGTAATAATTAACAAAAATTCCTTTTTTCTTCAACCAGGAAACTTTAACTTAATTTTTTTTTTTAAATTGAGATTTAAATATATCGTTGAATTTTCAAAATATATGTATAAAATTACTATAAATTGAGTTAGTTCATTACTAACTCAAACTTTACTCATCACTGTATTCTTATCACCATTTTCTTGAAAATCCTTTTATTATATTTTCCAGGCCAGCTTGTTTTACTTGAGAATTTTAAGAGAATTCATTCAAGCATTTTTAAACTGGTAATTTAAAAACTTTAAGTTATTCGGATATTCATATAACTATAGTTGTAAAAGTTCAATAAAAAAAAAAAAAAATTACAGTAAATGTAACCTATTTTCCAACTGAATACCAAAGAAATAAGATAAAACAGATTCACTTAAATCTTCTTACTCTCTTTTCCTTTTGTATTCTCTTTTTAAAACCTAAGGGTGATTGTCGAGAGAACAAAAAAAAAAAAAAAAAATCAGGCACTTTCAACTACTGTACGCTAAGTAAATTTCTAATTATGTTGTCCCAGGCAGTAGGTCTAAGCACCGGCGGTTCTGTTGTTCGGTGCAATTTGAAATGAAAACACAAAATCAATTACGTTTGGAATACGTGACAAGGTTTCTTAGTACTTTAAACAGGAACCTTGGCTTAGACTGGAAAGCCATCTAGAACATTCACCACACAGAATCAAGAAGAGAGAAAAAACTTCTGGATTAACTTCAGAGGACCAGTTCAACGGAAACTTTTGTGGTCTAAAGTCCTTACTTTTGTTAGCCGAGTAAAACAGAACTTGCTGTTATTGTGTGATCTCACAGCAACCTAAGTGTTCCTGTAAAAGTTATAAGAATACTTTAGAAGGACCTTTTGATGAAACTTTACTTAACCTGAGAACATTTAATTTACTTATTTCCTTTGTGAATTTAATCGAAAAAGCATACTGTTTATACGAGTACTTGGTGGGTAAATTGATGTATCCCGTTAGCTTACTATCCACCTACAAAAAGAAATTCACATTTAAATTTCAAAAATTAAGTTTATATTCAGAACTCTTCATACACGTAATACCTTTCTATTTTTTATCGAAGATCTACAATGACTATTGTATAAGCTTCTTCAACCAAATCCTGATAAATATTGGGATTTGGTTCATATTTTTAGTAACTCATAGTGTTATTTTTTATTTTAGCCTCTTAAACTACTATCTTAATCTTACTCACTAGGCTGCCTTGACGTAATGAATTGTTAACATCTCTTAATTAAATTCATGATTAGTAAATCATTTTTTTTTTTTTTTAAAGCACTAGTATAGGTGCTACAGGATGAACTTAAAACAGTGTATTCCCAACTATTCCCTCAGAATATGATTTTTAAATTAAACAAAATATTCCTTATATCTTATATATGCTCCCTAAAGTTAATAGTTTTGAGAAGCGATATCGGACGGGAACGGGAATATGAGTAGAGAATTTAAAAGATAATAGAATAGAACGAGAACTCATTGGTCCAGGTTTAAACCAAATCTTAATGAATATAACAAGATTTTTAATGATGGAATATCCCACATTATAAATCTACTGACAAGTATATCTTTCTTATAAGTAC
Organism: Gerris buenoi; assembly: GCA_001010745.2. Classification (NCBI taxonomy): domain Eukaryota; kingdom Metazoa; phylum Arthropoda; class Insecta; order Hemiptera; family Gerridae; genus Gerris; species Gerris buenoi. The sequence continues at coordinate 29,217 of KZ654009.1, forward strand.
ATGTATTTAGTGTATAGGTCAACTAAGAATTTATTTAGGATTACGATTTTGAATTAGGATTAAGCATGAACTCGATAAATGACAAGCTGTAGCAGGTGAGCTTAACCGTTTCAAATATAAGATTGTCCTTGGTGCTCCACGTATGCCATGTCATTTAAGATAAAACTGACAAAACTCCGGGATTTAAAAGAGAGAAAAAAGTCGACGCTTTTCACTGACGTATAATTTAGATGACAGTTTTTTTTTTTTTTATTAAATGTATCAGGGTTGTTTTTACTTGGGAACGAATGGTAGGATTGAGGTATTAAGTTTCAGTCTATAAGGGGCACATTGAATTCCTTTGAGAGATAGGCCTGTGTTAGGTTTGGAAGTTGGAATCCTGAATGGTCCTGGGATGCTCTCCCCGGCTGTGGTTTGAAGAGCTTGAACCTGCTAATGCCTTTCCTAAGCTCTTGAGTCCGCTCTTTATAATCCTTTGGTTACTTTCCACCTTTCTCTCTTCTTCTGTAAGTAAAGGCTTTTCCATTCGACCGTTCTCTTTGTCTTCCATTAAAATACATTTTAACGCTCCATCCTTATAAAATTTATATTCAGAACTCTTCATACGAGTATAAGGAAGGAAATGCTTTTATTGAAAACCTTTTTGTTTTTATCCAAGGAGCCTACAATAATAAATTATATTTACATTTGGTTCATATTTGCTTGTTTGTGTAATCGTAGTTTAGGCCTCAATGCTACATTTAATGATTTGATGTTTGTACCGAACTAATGGTCTTATTCTTTCAACCATCAACCACTAAATAATATCTTATCTTCTTAAGATGTATGTATAATAATTGTAAAATTCTTAACTGCTGGTTAATAGGTGTTAAAGCTTCTAAACCAAACCCATGTTAATTTTAGGTTTCTGTACAAAGTACAAAAACTGGTAATTTAAAAACTTTAAGTTATTCGGATATTCATATAACTATAGTTGTAAAAGTTCAATAAAAAAAAAAAAATTACAGTAAATGTAACCCATTTTCCAACTGAATACCAAAGAAATAAGATAAAACAGATTCACTTAAATCTTCTTACTCTCTTTTCCTTTTGTATTCTCTTTTTAAAACCTAAGGGTGATTGTCGAGAGAACAAAAAAAAAAAAAAAAAATCAGGCACTTTCAACTACTGTACGCTAAGTAAATTTCTAATTATGTTGTCCCAGGCAGTAGGTCTAAGCACCGGTGGTTCTGTTGTTCGGTGCAATTTGAAATGAAAACACAAAATCAATTACGTTTGGAATACGTGACAAGGTTTCTTAGTACTTTAAACAGGAACCTTGGCTTAGACTGGAAAGCCATCTAGAACATTCACCACACAGAATCAAGAAGAGAGAAAAAACTTCTGGATTAACTTCAGAGGACCAGTTCAACGGAAACTTTTGTGGTCTAAAGTCCTTACTTTTGTTAGCCGAGTAAAACAGAACTTGCTGTTATTGTGTGATCTCACAGCAACCTAAGTGTTCCTGTAAAAGTTATAAGAATACTTTAGAAGGACCTTTTGATGAAACTTTACTTAACCTGAGAACATTTAATTTACTTATTTCCTTTGTGAATTTAATCGAAAAAGCATACTGTTTATACGAGTACTTGGTGGGTAAATTGATGTATCCCGTTAGCTTACTATCCACCTACAAAAAGAAATTCACATTTAAATTTCAAAAATTAAGTTTATATTCAGAACTCTTCATACACGTAATACCTTTCTATTTTTTATCGAAGATCTACAATGACTATTGTATAGGCTTCTTCAACCAAATCCTGATAAATATTGGGATTTGGTTCATATTTTTAGTAACTCATAGTGTTATTTTTTATTTTAGCCTCTTAAACTACTATCTTAATCTTACTCACTAGGCTGCCTTGACGTAATGAATTGTTAACATCTCTTAATTAAATTCATGATTAGTAAATCATTTTTTTTTTTTTTTAAAGCACTAGTATAGGTGCTACAGGATGAACTTAAAACAGTGTATTCCCAACTATTCCCTCAGAATATGATTTTTAAATTAAACAAAATATTCCTTATATCTTATATATGCTCCCTAAAGTTAATAGTTTTGAGAAGCGATATCGGACGGGAACGGGAATATGAGTAGAGAATTTAAAAGATAATAGAATAGAACGAGAACTCATTGGTCCAGGTTTAAACCAAATCTTAATGAATATAACAAGATTTTTAATGATGGAATATCCCACATTATAAATCTACTGACAAGTATATCTTTCTTATAAGTACATGTATTTAGTGTATAGGTCAACTAAGAATTTATTTAGGATTACGATTTTGAATTAGGATTAAGCATGAACTCGATAAATGACAAGCTGTAGCAGGTGAGCTTAACCGTTTCAAATATAAGATTGTCCTTGGTGCTCCACGTATGCCATGTCATTTAAGATAAAACTGACAAAACTCCGGGATTTAAAAGAGAGAAAAAAGTCGACGCTTTTCACTGACGTATAATTTAGATGACAGTTTTTTTTTTATTAAATGTATCAGGGTTGTTTTTACTTGGGAACGAATGGTAGGATTGAGGTATTAAGTTTCAGTCTATAAGGGGCACATTGAATTCCTTTGAGAGATAGGCCTGTGTTAGGTTTGGAAGTTGGAATCCTGAATGGTCCTGGGATGCTCTCCCCGGCTGTGGTTTGAAGAGCTTGAACCTGCTAATGCCTTTCCTAAGCTCTTGAGTCCGCTCTTTATAATCCTTTGGTTACTTTCCACCTTTCTCTCTTCTTCTGTAAGTAAAGGCTTTTCCATTCGACCGTTCTCTTTGTCTTCCATTAAAATACATTTTAACGCTCCATCCTTATAAAATTTATATTCAGAACTCTTCATACGAGTATAAGGAAGGAAATGCTTTTATTGAAAACCTTTTTGTTTTTATCCAAGGAGCCTACAATAATAAATTATATTTACATTTGGTTCATATTTGCTTGTTTGTGTAATCGTAGTTTAGGCCTCAATGCTACATTTAATGATTTGATGTTTGTACCGAACTAATGGTCTTATTCTTTCAACCATCAACCACTAAATAATATCTTATCTTCTTAAGATGTATGTATAATAATTGTAAAATTCTTAACTGCTGGTTAATAGGTGTTAAAGCTTCTAAACCAAACCCATGTTAATTTTAGGTTTCTGTACAAAGTACAAAAAGAAACCTTATACAACGGCTCTGTCCGTCTGTCCGTCTGTCTGTCTGTCTGTCCGTCCGTTGGCTTGTTTCAACTCACAAACTACTGTAGCTAGAAACATGAAATTTGGCACTCAGGTACATCTCTGCATTTTAGACAACTGGACAAATTTTGGAGTTTTTACACTTAATATTTCCAAGATGGTGGCCCTGCCAATATGGCGGAAGACCAAAAAAAGTTTTTAGCTACCGCTACCATGGCATGTTATAAATCAATTTAAAGGTATTAAAGTGTAGAAAAAGAATATGCAACTAATAAAATAACACATGTAATATTTTCAAGATGGCGGCCAATATGACGGATGACTAAAAACAAAAATTTAGTAACCATGGCATATTATACATCAATTTAAAGGTCTTGAAGTGTAGGAAATGGACATGCAACTATAAAAATTTTACACTTGATATTTTCAAGATGGCGGTCAATATGGTGGGTGGCTAAAAAAAGTTTTTAGTTACCATGGCAAGTTATACATCAATTTATAGGTCTTGAAGTGTAGAAAAAGAATATTCAACTATTACACTTAATATTTTAACCAAGTCGTACAGAAACCGGTGATTATCGCCTCACGTACTTACGTGAAGCGCGCCTTACTTATTTATATTTTAACTTGTCAAGCTGAGAAATTTCATGAGAGGTGAAGGTTAATTTATTTTCAGTTAACCATGTAAATGTTATTTATTTATTTTTTTTCTCTTTGCTGACCCCTTTATATTTATTAGTCTATTTTTATTTGAGTCTCAGGGGTGACGTGGCTTAATTTACATGTACATTTTCTTTTTATTAATTTTAAAAATTGTGATATTTCAAACCTCATTATGAAGTTATGATGCTTTTTTTTGTTATACATTTTTCTTTACCGATAAGTAAATTATCTGTTATTACTGATCAAGGCAAACTGCCTTATGTGAGTCATTAGTGCTTAATCAACTGACTCCGGTTGATCACAAAGATAATATAATAATATTTAAATTAGGTTTACAAGTGTGTTTTTTCCTTTTCTGCATTAACCCTTTGACTGCGGAGGTATCACCTGGTGATATCTAGCAGTTTCAACTGAGTGGCGGAAGGTATCACTAGGTGATACCAAGGGTCTCTGGGAAGGGGGTGCGTAGTTCAAGGGAGGGGATGGCAGAGCTTGTTCCAATGGGTTGTTTAGTCTTGTGGCCGCCTCAGGGAAGGTCTCAACTACATTCCCCTCGAGCCGTTTCTCGATCGCTTTTTTTTTTTTT
>KZ654010.1:13121-23621 GCA_001010745.2 Gerris buenoi
GGTACAATAACCTTTTGAGGATTAGAGATTATTTAATGTCTATAAAGAGGCACGTAACCCCTCTCCTAGTACCTGTTAGGAAAACGGGTTTACTAGTACCTACTGGTTGGTACCCACATTACCTACTGGTTGATACTCACATTACCTACTGGTTGATACCCACATTACCTACTGGTTGATACTCACATTACCTACTAGTTGGTTCTCATATTACCTATTAGTTAATACCCACATTATCTACTAGTTGATACCCACATTACCTACTAGTTAGTATTCATATTACCTACTAGTTGGTACACTATGCAGTCTTGTTTTCTTATTTTTCGGCTTAATCTCGTATAAAGATAAAGCTACTGGCAACGATTCATAGAATGCTGCCCTTGTTATCGGATTACACCTGGAATAACTGCATATTTAAGTGCATACAGGGTAGGATCATAAAAGAAGTATGACTGAATTACTGTAGAACGAACGGAGCAGTGAAGGGTGGTCGGACCACCTGAGCGTTGTAGTGGGGAACCTTGCGAAGATACCGATATTTTTTCCAGTCGCTTGTGGGCAAGCGGAGAGTAAGCACGTCGATTTCCGTGAACCTCTGTTAAGAAGTGTCATCACTATCCAAGAAGAGAGAAAATACGGAGTTTCTCTTAAAAATTGAATTTCGAATTAATTGTACAAGGTACAGGTACTAATTGAGTACTTTATAATCATAAGCGTTAATTCTCGATTTAGTTCTAATGTCATAAATTGACTAGCTAAATATAGATGAATATTGAAAGCTTGGATTTAGGGAATAGCTATCAGTTACGGAGCATCTGCACCGGAAATGCGGAGGCCCGGGTTCGAGTCCCGGCTATGGAGTCTATTTTTCTCTGTCTGTCTCCCATTATTACTAATGATTATAATTTGATTTAAATTGACATTTAAACTTTCCGTAGTATAAAGACTACCAAAAACTTAAAAATTAAGTTTCTCTTTTCTTGGATCGTGTCTACTACTTTTTGATCCTACTCTGCATATTTGGGATAGTTGCATATTATAATTACACATTATAAATGCATATTATGAGGTTTTCCAGTGGAGATTGATGCGAACCCTAATTATTACCAAGCCAAATTTACTTAATCCTTATCTAAATGCTATTTTTTAAAGAAAAAGAAATTGCCCTTTTATTTTTGTCTTATATTTTACTTTTATACATTTTATCGTACTAAATAATTCAATTACATTCTATTCTCTTCATAAGAATTGCATTTTATATTTTGTCTTCATACAGGATTTTTTTTAGATTATAAAACATGACTCATAGATAGAATAAATTGAGAATTGCGGCTTTACGAAGGGAAAAGTAAAAGGGATTAGAGAGTTGCGGAGGGAAGGGAACAAGTTAGCAGGTTAGAAACGTGTGGAAATAACGTTTATATACGCCACGAAATTTGATTCCCGACCACCAATCAAAACTTTTCCTTTTTTGAAAAAAATAAAAACCAAGTAGATGTTAACTTTTCATTCAGGGTAACATTGAGAAATTTATTGTGCAGAGGTATTTTAAACTTTTAACACACTGTACAATATATATATATTATTATGTACTAGCCGTTATGCCCGTGAAAACGGGCAGAATGAAATATAGTCAAAAAAGAGATAGTTCTAAATTTAAATAGATATATTATACTGTTTAAATAGAAAGTTTTATTCCCTCCAAATCATTACATAGGCAAAGCTCAGCGGAAGCGTTTTCGCCTGACGCAAAGGAGGTCACTGGTTCAATCCCAACTTATGGCTAACCAATTTTTAACGTTATAAATCATTTAGAGGTGAGTCGTCACCGTCGTCGGGACACTACTCGATTATGTAAAAGATATGTATAGTATAGTTTCTAAAAATAGAGAAAAAGTAATCATCGTGACATAATATGTTTCAAATATACCGTTCCAAATTTATTTCGACCTGAGAGAACTAATTATTTTTTTGCGGTTTCATCTTTTCTTTATGAAATGAAAGATTATTTAACGAGCGAAATTTGTAAAAATATTTTTTTAAATAACTGAACATGTAATAAGTAGAAGGTATTACAAAGCAGGAAAATAAATTACTTGGAAAAAACTAGGAAAGAGAACAGTTCGGTTTATACAAGTATTTTTGTTTTTTTTGTAACGAAATATAAATGTAATCGTTTATAACACTACTAGCCGTTAGGCCCGCGGTAACGGGCAGAATAATAAATATGGTTTAGAAAAAGAGCTGAGAGATAATTAGATATAATTGAAATATATATTTAAAGAGATATTTACTGTTTAAATAGTAAGTATTATGCAGTTATAGGTAATTAAAATTAAAACATTTAAATAGGAAGTTTTGTGCTCCGATAATCGTAACATAGGTATAGCGCAAATGGTTTGGTATCGGGCTTTCACCCAATAACCCAGGGTTCGATCGCAGCTTATGGCACATCATTTTTTAACGTTATAAATCATTTAGAGGTGAGTCGTTGTTGTCGTTGTCGTTGTTGGGACACTACTCGATTATATAAAAGATTTCTCTTGCATTCAAAATTCGAGCTTTGGGATGAAAAGGTTAAAAAATCATCAACCATAAAAATTAGTATTTACACATATAAAAATAGTCAGTCAATTGTTGTGGCACATAGCATCCTCACGTCCTATTTCTCGCATACTTTAAACATTTTATGCTTTTTCCCCCATTTTTTTAAAATTGTTTTGATTTTGCTTCCAAGCTAACCAAAGGTAACGAAAGATATGTGATCGCTCTCAATAACGAAAACATTGTCTGGATATTTTACTAATCTATATACATAAAAGTCAACGTATGTGCGTATATGTATATTATGTTTTTATACATATCTACAGTTTTAGCCCGATCTCGATGAAAATTTGCACACTTAAACCTTCAAAGCAAGGGGAAAATCACAGTCTACATAAATTTTCTAAATTTAAATTCTGGTACACAGGGTTACAAATGTCAAAATAATGAAAACCCACACACAACATGATGTATATCGTTGAAAAGCTCTTCAACAGTTCAGTAATTGTTGTGATGTACAATTTTTGTCAAATGTTTATTTAGGAGGGGGGTAAATTTGGGTTATAATAAGGAAATTATATTATCAAAGTAGAAGGGGTACTAAAAATAATTGGAAGCGATAGAATCTATAGATAATATTTTTGTATAGTAAAATAATTTAAATAATTCTGGCATAGTAATAATAAAGTTTATAATTTATAAACTTATCAAATTAAAAATAACACTCCGTAGCGAAACACGAGTATCCAGCTAGTAGAAAAAATAAAAATCAGTGCTGCTTCAATATTGGGGTTAAAATGTATTCAAGAGATAAGATAGGACATAAGTTAATAAGATATAGGATGTACTAGGTCAGAATTATCCAACCACAGTGTAGGCAGAGATGATAAGCCTACATGTATTAGTAGATCTACGTCTATGTAGACGTACACTCGCTCGTGTGGGTGTCAGGGCGGGGTTGTGTTTGAGACCTAGTATAACGTTAACATCGATTTGACCTGATTTTTTTAGTATCAAGTTTCGTGCAGCACGCCCCCCCCCTTCCTTGAACCCTTTATTCTTCTCTTATAATGGTACTTCTTAAAGATCTGACCACTTTAAATACTGCCAGAATCCCCATCCAACTCATTATTATCTGCCATTATCACTAAAAATAAAAATGGCATTCACATTTTGATTTTAACCCTAAAAATCATATACCTGCTATAGTATACCATCATACACTAGTTATTACCCTAATTTGGGTTCATTCTTTAATTCTTGATTGCCCTAGAAAAGTATTAATATTTCTAATAAGAACAACTAATTAGAAAACAAAACATAAAAACTTTAACTTTAAGTCCATTTTTTAGTTATTAGTTATAATATTTATTTTATGATAAAATTGTGTTATCGTTGAAATGTGTTATTTGTTCATGTTATGAGATGTTCTGGGAGTAGAAAGTGAAAATTCGGATAAATATAAACGACGATACCATAAAATGGTGGAAAAAAGTTGTTTATAATTGACCAACTTACAAGGCATGAATATGACCAGGAGGTGGTTGAAATATAGCCGCATGGAAACAGTTTGTTTTATAAAATTTAATTACCCTATATACGACCCACACCATAGAAGACTAATAGAAGACTAAAAGAAGACTAAAGAAAGACTTAAGTTTTAGAAGACTAAAACTTAAACAGCGTTCAAGAAAAAAAATCACGCATCTCCTTACGTTTACTTATAAAATAATTCCAAAATGGTGGCAAACATTAAGTTAAAATATGGAGGAATTTCAGCTCAATTGGCGAACTAGTTCCGAAATTATTTAATGACAAAGTTTTAAAAGTTGATATCTTCTAAATGACTAGTTATCAAACCGAAATAATAATTTTAATGTTTATCTCATAAACAGGTATAATTTAAGCAACGTGATAAAACATGTTTATATTTTTTTGAAAATTTTGCTGGCAGCAAAATGGGTTAATAAAGTTATAAAATAATGATTTTCCGGCACAACAACATGTAAGGACTGATTTTCTTAACAATAAGTTTCAACTCTCAAGCTAAACAAAAACTGTGGGAGTCATAAGTCACACAGACAGAAAGACACACTGACTGACAGACAAACATCCAGCTAAAAACCACTCAAATGGTCTTAAAAACACCAAAAAACAGATAATTCTGACGACATTTCGGATTTTTTAGATAATACTTTTCCTTTGAATTTAAAGGTAGGTAAGGAAAGGTGAAAAGAAGAAGATTATTGAAATGTTTTTTCGTCACCAACTTCAGTGCGAATTTAGATTTTCAATTATAAATTCTCTGTAACCATTTTAATTGTGCAATGACACTTTTAGTAGGTGTTAACGTTAAGTTACTGATGTAGAAGGCAAATAATAATAATAATAATAATAGCAATTAATAAATATTTTACTTGAAATTCAGCGCGAATTTCGATTTTATTTATGAATTCTCTGGAACCATTTTCAATGTGCAACGATTCTTAAAGTTAGTGTTAAATGTAAGTTAAGTCTTTATTTTAAGATAAATTAATCAAACTTCAACATTCATCCGTTTCTTTGCAATAATTCCTAACCCCACTTCTAAATCATATGTTTCGATAAGTTAAAAAATTAGTAAAATAAAAGTTAGTAAACTATAATTTTAATAAAGGCAAATCAAATTATATCTAAATATACATGAGCGTTATGAAGCATGTACAAAGAAAGGTATCTCAAACAGAATATGACATAATATAAGAAGGCATTGTATTAAGTATTGTTTTACGTTGTTGAAATATAAATCAAATTATAATTACTATTGTCAAAGGGAGATAGACAGAGATAAAAAAATTGGTAAGGCGTGAATTCTCACGTAAAAAGGGTTTCGTTGGTATTGTGAAACAAAATTAGTAAGGTGAGGAGGGGAGGGGGGGAACGAAAAATTTCGATGTTTTTTAACAAAATTGCGCCGAAAATGAATCACTAACCCTAAGTGGTATATATATTTGTAATCTACTCTTCAATACCTTTCATTTGATACCCCACTCAAAATTTAAAAAAAATATTTTTTTCTCGCGATGTGAATTATCCGCCATTTTGAATTTGAACAGCTGATTATTTTGAGTTCTCTATATTTTTCCTGTGTGCGCGTCAAAACGATCTTTAATACTGGTAAGTTTCACGCTTTTATCTCTTTTGGTTCAAAAGTTATTGGAACCGTACAGAGTGACAGACAGACAGACACATAAACGAAACTATAAGGGTTTCTTTTTTTTGGTTTTACCAACGAAACCCTAAAAAACAGACTTCAGCGCCGGGACTCCAACCACGGACCTCCCTATCATTTCCAGTACGGGAGCACTAATAAAAAAGTTGTTGAAATAACAAAATATAAAGTAGTGATAGAGATATAAGATAATGTACAAACCAAAACTTAAATCAAACGCATTATTTAATTAAAAATGAAGGAGTTTGTAATTATGTTTAAGGAGTGGAGATGTAAGAAAGGGACAGGTAACTTACAACTTAAATCAAACAAATTAATACTTACTCCGCATATTAAATTACAAAACTGCCTCTAAATTAATTATTTAATTAACTGGTTGTATGAAGGCATTCTTAGTTCAAAGGTTATAATTACAAACATCAATATGGAAGAAACAAGCGGTGGTTAACCTAACCTCCGACTAAATCTCCTGTCACCTCCACATACAATTAATTCTTCCTTAAGAGGTCCTTTTCTTAATGATTTAACGTCCTGTTAATGTAAACGATCCTTAATCCTACAGCGTTACCTTCCTTTCCACTGTGTCTAAAGGTTTTGCTAAAATACAAACTCTAGATTAATTAAAGCAGAATTATCAGACCAACAAGTGTCCCGTCCTTATTTCTAAAGAATTGTGAAACATAAAGAAGATAATTATTTGAAAATCTTTTACAATAATTAAGGTTTTAACACAAAACCAATCAAAAAATTTTTTTTGGAAAATAAAACAACTCACAATCAAATTATTTAAAGGTATTGTCAATAGTACATTACGCGTCGAGTGCGAAAAGTAACATTTTCCATGCGAGTGTGGAGTTTGCACCCGAGCGATAGGTAGAGCGAGGGTAGTAAAACCACACGAGCAATGAGTTGCGTACCGTACTTGATCTACGATTGTTAGATTTTAATAATAAAATCATAAAATTAATTAACTTCCTGCAAGTAAGTTCGTATTTCTCTTTTGATAAAGATGACATTAATTCATTAGTTGTATTTTGTACCGAATTAATTATTTCGGGAAGCGTATTATTCTCGTCATATTCGCCATAATCACTTAAATATCGCATTGATTTTCACAAATAAAACTCGATATAAACAATTACTTTTATTGAGCAAACATCAAATTAGTTTTGTTAAATGTAAACAAACTCAATAATCGTGCGTAAAGGTGAGGAATGCTTCTTCTTTACCGCCCTAGGGCGAAGAAACAGAAGAATTCTTCAGCATTGTAAGACGCGCATGCGCAATGAATACAAGTACGTAAAGAATCACTTTCTACGCATCTAAACAGAGAGGTAATGTTCATATTTCGTAACAATCGTAGATAAAAGAAATTACCTCCTAAGACCTTTAATAGGCAATTTGAAAAAAAAAGAAAGTCTTTTGATGGACAACGTGATTTTCATAATCCTGAGTACGAACTTAATTAGAAACCAATTATCAGGTTGATGGTAATTTGTCCCTTGACAGAGGAACACTTAGGTTTCGAGTAATATTTGCCTTACTATCCTACTAAGTGACAAACTACCATCAACTTGATTATTGGTCTACTAAGTTCGTACTCAGGATCATGAAATCACATTGTCCACCAAAAAGGGCGGGACATGGCCGCTCTTCACTTTATTGTTTTTTTCAAATTCCTATTGGCAAGCAATGTCCCGCAGATGAACTTAGCCAACCATATATTTTTAAAAAGGCACCAAAATATTAACTTATACACAAAATTCTAGCTTGATGTTAGTCAGACACTTTTTTGCACCCTTTCTCCTGGACCAAACACTTCCACGAGGTCCTTTAATACAGTCCACTGACTTAGATCCTTGCCCTTAATCCTGTCTTATCTGCTGACTCCGACAATGCTTCGTTCCCTAGATCTTTGAGTTACATGAAGTCCTCTATTATCCTTCTTCAGCCAAGTCAATAATCTATTAAAACCCTTTAAACATTTTAACACCCGAAAGAGAAACTTGCAGTAAAATAACTAAAATACTTTAAATTTGCAACACATAATACCTTGTTTTTACTCAGTCTCGTTAACTTTTTTACACTAACTCAACAAGTAACGAGTTAAGACATTTTAGATAGAAAATAAACCAGATTAATGGAGAAAAACACACTAAACGATTTCTAACTAACGATTAACGAAATTAATTATTTACAACTCAATAAACGATCCCTAACGAAAAATATAATTTATTACAACGTCAGTAAAAGTTATAAATCACTAAGTTATTAAAGTCAACATTTATAATAAATTTAAGTTTACATTAATAATAAATATAGTTTATTGATTATTCCATAATGTTATAAAGTACAACAAAATTAGAGGTGAAAAACTAAGCCATTATTAACTTCCAATGTTCCAACCGAATTAGTCCTCAGTACCTAAAACATTTTTTAATACTTACTTGCGGCAGCAAAATGAGGCATTATTGAAATGATTTTGGCCAGAAACATTTAAATTACATTTAGGGGTTAAAGTCACAAAAAGTTTACCTCCAACGCAGCAACCTTTATATTTAAGCATCAAAATTTGTACAGTTATAATAATGTTGACAATAACACTTTATATTATGTATATTACCGTCATCCTCTATAAAATATTATCCTTTATATAATCGAGTAGAGTCCCGACGGCAACGGGCGACGGGCAACGACTCCCCTCTAAATGATTTATAACGTTAAAAATTGATGCGCCATAAGCTGGGATTGAACCAGAGACCTCCAGCGTATGAAGCGGGAATGCTACCAATGAGCAACCAAACCAGATTGAAACTTGCGGCCTTAAACTTTCTATTTAAACAGTACAATATCTATTTAAATTTTAATATTAAAAAATCATATTTTATTCTGCCCGTTTTCACGGGCATAACGGCTAGTATATTATAGTTTAATATATAATATTTATAAAATAGTTTGTTAATATTTATTAATACTGCTTAACAAGTTAAAAGAATAGTAGGTCTTCATTCATTAAAAGTAAAAACATATGCGAAGTTATTGGCAACCCTGCAGCTTTAAGTGAACTTTCATATTATTAAAAGACATGCTAGATTAGCCGCTTTTCTTGATTTATCCTAATTACTTCTTTCCCTAATTTATGACAACGTGTTTCGTATTTTCTTTTTGATTCATTGTTATTATAGATGCAGTTTACTATTCACTTATTGTTATTATATCAAAGCTTTTTAATTTTAGTTACTATAGTATTATCTTTTAAAGAAATTAGTTAATAATTAAAGATGGTATTACAGCAGTTTCATTTATCTGCCACCCGTAGATAAAAAAATTGTATGCAGCAAGGCAGCAATGGAAACATTTCTGACTTGAGTATTCATTGCCTGTCTCGGATTCGCCTCGGCAGTAAATCTTCCTGTTCTCGCCTCCGGCTCGGAGGCTAACTTAAATAACTCGTGAGTAAAATTCAATTTTACTGCCTCGTTACATAAATAACTAACTTTTTGATTGGAGATGGAATTTAAAATATGTATGCAATTCGTACGAAAATATCTACCATATCAAGCTGATGAGAAAAAGACATCCAAAGGAGAAGGAAAAAGCTTTCTAGCTCATTAACAAGTGATAGCGAGGAGTTAGGAGAGGGGGAAGGTCCTAGGTCCTGGGTGGACACTGCTAGGTCCCAAGTGTTTTCTCTTTATTTATCCTTAGGGTCCTGTGCTAGGGCCAGCCAAGGACCAACCAGACCCTTATTTAATATTGACTTCTTTACCTTGGTTTTTCCACCCCAACACCTTTTATCTCTTAATTCGGTCCTTATTCCTCCTCCTTCGTTATTCTGACCTTTTACCTTCAGTTAGAAACTCTTTTCCGAAAATACTTTCTCTTATACCAACCCCAGAACATATTACTGGATAAACAAACCAACAAAATTTTCCCGAACTAAACAAACTTATTTTAAATCCATTAACATTTCTTTTTCCTGCCTCATATTAGTAGTAAATATATTATTGAGCTTCGCTTCGCTCAGCTCTTATACTTCACTTTGCATTTGGTTGGACACATACACCTCCTGAACGGCTGAACCGATCCGCACAAAATTCGGCATGGTCATAATGACCAAACCACAGGAAGGTATAAATCTGAAATGGTCCAAATTGGTACACAAGGGTACGGGGTACAAAAGTTAGTCCCCTTAGTCTAATTAACTATTAAGCTCAAAGATTATTAAATATACGCTAAGAATCTCAATGTCCTACTGTACAAGATTTAGTCTTACCCATGATAAGACTCAATTTTAAAATAGCGTAATAAAACTGGTCCAACAGTCTCAATGTCTTGGGAAGAATAACTCACAAAACTTTTCAGTAACTTTTTTATTATTATTACTGGTCTTATATTACTTTGCTTTTTAAGTTTCATCGCACAACTATTACCCCAATTTTGAACCACTTCCCGCCATTCAATCTTCCCCAAATTTTGCACATAGAAATAACTAAAGTGAAGAATACAGAAACCAAAATAATAATAATAATAAAAAAACAAAATGGCGTCATATTTCTTTGCTTTTTAAGTTTCATCGCACACCTATTACCCTAATTTTGAACCACTTCTCGTCATTCAATCTTCCCCAAATTTTGCACATAGAAACAACTAAGGTAAACAATGCAGAAACCAAAATAGTAATAATAAAAAAACAAAATGGCGTCATATTTCTTTGCTTTTTAAGTTTCATCGCACACCTATTA
>KZ654010.1:41343-51532 GCA_001010745.2 Gerris buenoi
AAAAAAAAAAAAAAAAAAAAAAAAAAAAAAAAAAAAAAAAAAAAAAAAAAAAAAAAAAAAAATCTTTTTTCTCAATCACATTAAAAAAAAAAATAAAAAAAAATAAAATAAATACAGAGTCATGCACATAGATTTCCTAGAATTTTATACATAGAGTTATTGCGTGGTTTATTTTGTTTTCCCCATTTTTTACTTTCTCATTTGCAGAGAAAGTTTTGCGATAGCACGAAATTTCAATCTTGATGGATTTACACGATTTTAGGTCCCCCTGAGTCTAAAAAAGTTTTTTTTTAAAGAAATGTCTGTCAGTGCAGACGCGTGAAGCCTAAACAACTAGGCCGATATTGCATATTTCAACTTGATATCTGCCACCATTTTGGAATTATTTGACAAGGGATAAATATGGCGAGACGGTCTGCGTCCGATTATATTTTTTTTTACAAAATAATATTTGTTTTTAGAATCCCCCTTGTTTGGACTCAGGAAACCTTATCTATATGAGAAAATAATAAGAGAAAAATAATATAATAGATCAAAATGCAAATTATTTGTAAATAAATAAAAAAAAAGATTACAACCTACTTTATAATGAACAAACCTTAAAAAAAGTAGATAAAAAAAAGTTCATTTAATGAGCCCAGAAAGGATAATTTAATAAAACGCTTCTACAACCAGGATCTTAATGATATAAATATAAAATACAGAACAAAAATTGAAATAAATGTCTGAATAGAAATGACCTTATTTGAATAAATTAAAACGCACTAATACCCTTTTTTTAATGTAGTTTGCTAGGATTATTTTTTTAATTTTTCCACCCAGGAATTTAATTTTTGAGATATAAAAATAAATTAACTTTTATATACTAAATAGCCTTCACCCTAGCAGCGGCTCATGCTAGGGATTAGTGGCTGCATTACCACGTAGAGTGGGCCAACAAGATATTAAATGAAATTCCTAAATAGTTTTGTGTTAAAAAGCCTTCATTAAATAGTACAGTAAGTAGTATTGATTACAATTTTACGGTATGTATTCACTGTATGTAAAATTAGTACACTTACACTGAAGATGACTGTGTAGGCGAAACCCCCTTTAGGGTTCCCTTATTAGGGTTTCGTAGATCCTTTTCGAAATCATATGCCGAGGGTTTTGTGTCTGTCCGTCCGTCGCTCTTTGGTTCATATCCCCCGAACTACCGTACAAGCTAAAAAGTTGAAATTTGACCCACACAAAGGAAAAATATAGAGAAAATAAAAATTTAATATGCGAATGTGCAATTTTCAAAAATTATGTATACTCAAAAATATTTAATTTTCGAGTGGTTGATTTTCGATTAAATGAAAGCTGCTGATGACGAAGGTTTCAAATATAAGTTATACTTATAGGAGTGAAGGAGATTAGTTGGAATGAAGGTCCGACTTTGTTTTGCTATACGAGTTTATCATCATCAAACCTTTCGCTCAGGGAGCCTGAGCTTCATCAGTGATGGAGAAATGTGTGAATATTAAAACTCAAAAATTAAGGCTCTACCGCTCTTTAGGTTAGAAAAATCATTAAATTGAAAATGTTATTGGTTCTAAGCAAGATATAAAAAATCTTATCACAGGCTTCATTCCTAATTTTAATTCTGCACAATTTGAGCCCTATGTCAACTTCCTATGATAAATAGTACAGGCGTCATTTTAATACAACGAGTTTTATCGTTGTATTAAAATGGCGCCTGTACTATTTATCATAGGAAGTTGACATAGGGCTCAAATTATGCAGAATTAAAATTAGGAATGAAGCCTGTGATTAGATTTTTGATATCTTGCTTAGAACTAGTATAATTTTAATTTTACTGTTTTTCCTAACATCAAAGGGACTTTCATTCCAACTAATCTCCTTCACTCCAATAGATATTCTACAATTCCTCATAATACCTCTTCTATATGTATGCTTGTTTAAATTTTGGACCAAAAATGGGGCTAATTATGACCTCCCACCAAAATTTCATTAAAATTAAACGTGTAGTTCTTAAGATATGTTAGTTCGCAAAAATTGAACGACAGGACGACCGACAGACAGATAGACACGGAACCAAAAATGTTCCCTGATGTCTGAAACGGATTTCGGTCTTGGAATTTTTGAAATCGGAAACTCTAAAAATTGTTCGTTCATGAGAACGATCACATAGCTTCCGTTACCCTCGGTAAGCTCGGAAGCAATACACAACACGAAGAAATGCAGTCAAATTAATTCAACATTAAACAGAAATAAGGCATTTTCAAAACCAGTGACAATATCAACAGTGTAGAGATAACGATGTAAGCAATAATCAATAAATACTAAGAATCCAGCCGAAAGGAATAGACACTGGGTTATTACCTTTCTATCTCTTATTTAACACTGCCAACAAAACACATATCTTCAACACTTATAACATGTAAAATTATTTAGTTGTGTTAGTCAATAAGACAACATGCGCCAAGTCAATAAGATAGTATAGTGTGTGCTAACATGCGCGAAAATGTTAACACAATACTGTGACATTAAATCAAATGGTTTAAACTAAAGACAACCCTACCATTAAAATTCTTCTTTTAGCGAATTTTCGAAGAAAATTAAGCTATTGCAATGACTTCAAAATTTTTGAAATTTTTTTTCATGGAAATCCGTTTCAGACCATTCTGAATCGATTCCTAAAATTTAACACTTATTTTCATGTATTTATGTATATATGTACATATATGTATATATTATAATGTATGTATGTATATATGTGTCACTCCAGACGATATCTCCCCTTAGGATGCACCTAAAAATGTCAAACAAATTTTAAAATATCAATAATATCAAAAGAAAGGATGAGTTCGTTGGCCAGAATTTTTGGAGTTCATTTAGGGATCACATTTTGACCATTTAGGGTCAAAAATAGCATAAAATCGTGTTTTTTCCATTTTACCCATCTTTTAAATGAAAATATGATACAATTGTACATAACAACAATTACTGTACTCTTAAAGAGCTTTCCAACGATATACATCTTAAAGGGTAAATACTATTTTGCGTTTGTACCCCGTACCCGTGTGTACCAATATTTATTTTTTCCACCCACCCAAATTCTAAACCAAAATCTTCCTATATTATCATAAGCCATTTCAAAATAAAAATTCGCTCATTAAGTCATGGTGCATGACTGAACTTTTTTTTTTATCTAAATCTAAACTATTTATTATTACTAATTATTTCTCTTTACGAGATGAATTACAGTTATGGTGTTTAAGGTAATCGTTACAATTTCTTATCCTTATTATAATATATAATTTTATTTAATTATTATCACAAAACTTGGAGGAATTAATATTGTTGAAAAATGTATTGATTTTGAGAATTAAGTAATGAGATAGGACTAGGAGAGCCTTATCTAAGGAGTGGGGTAGGGTGGGGGCGAGGAGGGGGGAGTTTAAAAGGGCCGAGAGCCCTATATTTTTGCCAGTTGTTCTTCGGCAGCCCTCATGGATGGTCTCTCATATTATTCCTTCATGACCTACGACGAGACCTCTTCTTTAGACTGTTACTCCCTTTATAAAAACAGAAGTGTAATTCCTTTGTCTCAAAGTACATTAGACTAAACATTCATTTGTCTTAATAGTTATTTAGTCAAAGTCATTAATATATTATTAAAAAAAAAAAAAAACACAGGGGAGTAACAATTTAAAGAAGTACCGTTATTCAATTTAAGCTCTGAGCGAGTGGCGAACTCACAGATTCATTTTTAACAAGGTGCCTGTACCAAATTACAAAACTGATTTTTTTCTTCTCCTATTTGATGATTTTTTTTACAGAAATACAGTATATTACATGATTTAATTAAGAATTTAAGGTTATCTATTAGTTTCAAACGCAAAATATTAATTATCCAGCTTGGCGTACCCCAAATATGCATGAAAATCCTTGAAATTTTAGACTATAACCAAAGAAATCTTTTTAAAAACATTAACATATAATAACGCAACAAAATAATAACAGAAAAGAGTTAAATTTTCTTGGTTTAGCCACGGCATATCTCCTCATAAAATGTTAAAAAAAACGATGTCAAGTTATAAAATAAACAGGTCAAGTGTATGCTAGCCAGCACACAGCGAGGGTCCGTAGGCAACACTGTATTGTTTAAGTAGTACCCTATTGAAGGTGTTTTTTAAAATACTAAAAAGCTTACTTTGAACTATCCTATGGGTCTGATATTCTCAAAACACATAAGCAAACTTCTGATGAAGTAGTTTTTTTGCCATTGAACCGGAAAACAGCCATATAAATACATTGAAAAGAAGAGAGTTTTTTTACCCTAAATTTTTTGAAAAATATATTTTTTTTTAAGTCGCTATATTTTTAACATATGTGGGTAGGTACAAGACATATACATGCCAAATTTCAACAAAGTCATCGGACGAAAGGTGTAGCCGTGAGAGCATGCGACGAACGGACGGACAGACACACGCGCGAATATATAAGGGTCCTTGGCTTTTGCCTACGGACCCTAAAAAATTAGTCAACTTTAAGAATAGACTAAAAATGAAACTTCGATATTTGAAAGTCCGCCATTAGAGCTTCTACGGAAAGGTTGCGTTACTTTGTGCCCCGTCATTGTTTGGCATTTTACTCGGTGATGAACTGAAAATTTATAGATTTAGGTCGATTTGAAACTGAATCGAGTGACCTGAGCAGAGCATGTCCCAATAGAGCAGGAATCCTCTTCTAGAGTAGAGACCTTGTAGAGCAGGGATCCTATAAAGCAGGGGGAACTCACTACGCGGCCCTCAGTACGATATTGTGTGGCCCTCGACCGTATGTAAAACTCGAGATNGGGATGGATCTCGTGGGTAAAAAAGTGTCGTCTATTGAACTTGGAAAAATCTGCATAGAATTACGATTGCGCATGGTCAGAACTTTTTAGTGGGACGAATTTTTTCCCGACTATTATCTATTGTTTATATTAAATGTAAGGTTACAATATAACATTTTCAAAAAAATTCTGTGTGCGCCACTGATAGTACATACATACATACATATAGTATGGTAGTGGTAGTAGTAAATGGTAAGTCAGTGGTACCATTAAATTATTGTTTACAGCTAAAAAGCGACAAGCATCAATCAGATTACTTAATTAGATATACAGGGTGGCACGAAAGTATGGAAACCCCAGAATAACTCTTAAGAAATGGATTTTTTGGGAAAAAGTTTCAGAATTTTTCCTTAGCTATTCCATGGTGACCTTAGATTTAACCTTAACCTTGCCCTTCAAAGTCATAGGTCAACTTTGTCATTTTAAATGGGAACCACCATTTTTTATTGCGGATTTGAAAAGAGCAGGAACTTTTACGTACAATATGACCTTGACCATGTCCTTGAGCATGACCTTTAAGGTCATTCCAAGGTCGAAATGGTTTCTCTAATTAGAACTTCTACTTTTTACTGCGGATTACGAAATAGCTGAATTTTAACTACAACCATGTCCTACCCTCAAGGTTGTCCATGGCCTACACCTCGTCCTTGACCACGACCTTTAAGGTCATTTTAACCCTAACCCTCACCTTTTCTATTTTTTTATTTAATTTTTTTTTTTTTTTTTTGTTGAAGGTCACTTGGTTGAAAAAATAAACGTGGATTAGTTTTTTTCAAAATACAAAAATTTAAAATGGAATAGTTAATATATTCCTTATCTCATTTCATGATAGACAAATGTATAACATTGAATCTGATTTGTCACTATACACAAATTATTAAGTTAGCCCGCACACAATCATTAGTATAGTCAACAATATTACTGACAATACTATTGTCAATACGTCAATTTAATAACAAATTTTATTCAATACTGTTTTTTTTTTTATATATCAATACCAACTCCGCACACGGTCAATAGTGTCGTGTGCGGACTGCTTTAGAGGTGAACATATACATATAAAGGTATATATATAGTTTGAATAAAGTTAGTGTTTATGGAGGTATGTAAGAGCATCAATTCTTCCTGACTTTATCCCTGTTATTAAGAGCTCCAGGGTCCAGAGTATTTTCCCTGAGCTTATCTGTGTTTCCCAACCTTTAGACCCTCAAATATCCTTCAGAAAAAATAACATCCAAGTTGTTTAAATCTCAAGAAAGGAAGGGTAAAGTTTTTCTTCTTTTGTTTGTAGAATGTTTGAGGTTTTCTGTCCAATATGTAATCTAGACTTGGCTATTTCCCTTTCCTTCAAGGATTGTTAGAAGATTTCCTCATTTCCCCTTTGTTTTATATCGATGATATTCGAATTGTTTTTCTGCTTTCAATCGACCCTATCCTTGTCCCTTTTTCTCAAGTATATATTTTCTCCTGGAATTTCCCGATTGATTTCTAAGTGCTTGATTTTTTGCTCTCCCTTTTCCTTCCCCGTTAAAGCCGAGATTAGTTTTTTTTCTTCCCTTTTAAAGTACCTGTTTCTCTTCGATATCATCTCTCCAATTCTCTAAAGGTCAATGTTAAAACCACTAAAAATTAAATAGAAAAAACACTTAATGATCACCGTTACTATCCTATGAATATAAACTATCATCGTCTCTATCAATTTAAAATTTGTATTTAACGGATTATTATTATTATTATGATCATCATATTGGTGTTAATACTAACTTTTTAACAAGTGTTTATAAAGTTTAATAATTAAGTGTGATATAACTTAATTAAAAATGATTTTTTTATTTTTCCAATGATATATTTTTGAAGTGAAACTTCTTCAGGCGTGGTAGAGTTAAATTAGCTTTGGAGGAAACGAAATTGCATGTAACGAAGTTTGTGATTCGAGACTCGTCTAAGTGAAATATTTTTTATAGGTAAATTTAAATCAATTGCCGGCTTAAGTCAGCAGTTGATTTACCTGTAAAAATATTTCGCTTAGACGAGTCTCGATCCACCGACCTCTGATGCAGCAGGCATAAGTGCTAACCATTGCACCACGGAGGTAGATGGTTTTTCGAAGACAGAAAGAATTGGTATAAAAGCGTAATATTATATACATTATAACAAAATAATATATCTAAATGATGTTTTCAAGTTTTTTATTCATTATTCGCTAAAATGTAATGAAAATACTGTACTTTTCAATTAAATTCCACATTAATCATTTCTTAATCTTGAAATAATAAAATGCAAAGAGAGCAATGCATAAAATCAACTGTTTCTAGAATTTAGTAGTAGTAGTAATCTACTACTAGCAGTTCCCTACTAGAACAGGTATATAGAACGAACAACTTGTTCGAACCTTGCAATTAGGCCATCACTTAGGCCCTTTTTACGCCCCGTGGTGGAGAGTTCCAGCTACTTCACACATCATACATTTGTACATTGTACCGGTGGTCATTAGTAAGCTATATAAGCGTGCGTCCAAGCGTGGGGGAAGAGTCTCCGTAAAGGGTGTCCCTCGCCCTGCTCCGTCCTCGAACCATAGGTACAAATTAAATTTCTGCAATGTAATACCGTGATTTTGCTCACTGCAATAATTTGGTATACAATTTGTGTTAGTGAGATAAGGGATGTGCTACGCAAGCTTGACACATGGGAACTGTTCCAACACCAGACATTACGTCAATAAAATGTTGGCTCGGCTTACGCCATGTCCTGCATCGTTTCGTCGCTACCGACTCATCAGGGGCCCGACGATGCACACCCAACTCTGGACCTATACCGAATCAAGAAGGTAAGATATAGGGCTTATCAGAGACGAGCGTGCTCTCATACCGCCATTCTTGCTTGGCTAGCAAAACACATTAGCAATGTAATACCGTGTTTGCACACTGCAATAGGCTAAACCATATGTGAGAGACACCAAGGGATGTGCCACGCAAGCGTGACACATAGGAACTGTTCCAACACCAGACAAACGTCACAAAGATGTTGGCTCGGCAAAACGCCATGTCCTGCATCGTTTCGTCGCTACCGACTCATCAGGGGCCCGACGATGCCCACCCAACTCTGATGCAGGACATGGCGTAAGCCGAGCCAACATCATATTGACGTAATGTCTGGTGTTGGAACAGTTCCTATATGTCACGCTTGCGTGGCACATCCCTTGGTGTCTCTCACTAACAAAAATTAAATTATATCATCATGACACGGATCGGACCCACATCAAAGATTGGGGGAAGAGTCCCCATAAACAGTGTCCCTCGTGTTGCACCGTCCGCGATTTATTGATGCAATTCAGAGTATCATGGCACGGGATCGAACCCACGACCTCGAGTTGCCTCGACTTATTGATAGCTGAGCAAGCACCTTAACACGCTCGGTTACCCTGGCTCCCTGTTTTTAGAACTTAAGTTTCACTTCTAATACGTGAAAGTCTCACACATATATTTTGTTTCTATTAAAAACATTTAATAATATTTTAAGTATAAAATGAAAATATCATTTACCTAGAACATATAATGGAATTGTGTTTAAATACTTTATTATCTTAAATTTGCAATAATTAAACTAATTAATGCAAATTTAAAAAAAAAATAAAAAAATAAAACAGTGGTGAATGTAGCTTAAATGTACATTTTTTAGTGCTGTACACCTGTTTCCAAGTGAATAACACGTCTGGAATTTAACACGTCGCGTCGTAGAACTTATTTCTCCTCTTTGAGGTCTTTTTTCCAAGCAAATTTAACACATATTTTCTTTCTTTGTTTTGTCTCATTAGGGGTTTTTATAAAACACAAGGGCTAATTATAATTTCTTTCCTTTTTTTCCCCTAACACTTTATTCTTCTGTACATAACGTAGTTCAATGTTTATTATGCTTTCCTTAACAAAACCCTTTTATTTTCTTTCTTGTCTTTTCTTCACCGCAATTTCACTATTTCTATTTTTTTCCGAACTGTAATTAGGGTTTTAAATTGTATTTTATAATTTGAGGAGTCCAGTTTCATTTGAGTGAAGATAAACTAATATATAAAGAAACATAAGGTAATATCTTTCTCCATATATTTATAACGAATATACTGTCTCGCCGCAATCTTAGTAGTGTAGACGTGCCGAAGTTACGTAAAAAAAAAACAATTAATTTCGACTAAGTTTTGTTCGAATATGCAGGATGAGTTCGTTGGCCAGATTTTTTGGAATTCATTTAGGGGTCACATTTTGACAATTTAGGGTCAAAAATAGCATAAAATCGTGTTTTTTTTCATTTTTTTTTTCATTTTACCCCCCTTTTATATGAAAATAAGATAAAAGTGTACATAACAACAATTACTGTACTCTTAAAGAGCTTTCCAACGATGTGCATCTACGGGGTAAATACTTTTTTTTTTTTTTTTCACCCATCCAAATTCTAAACCAAAATTTTCCTATATTATCATAAGCTAATAATACGCAGATTTCTTAGGAAATTCGCTCATTAAGTCATGGTGCATGACTGGACTTTTCTTCTTTTTTTCGCCATTTGATTAGTTGTGTAAAATAAAAATTTGTCATCATAAAATGCCGTTTTTTCTTTTAAACACTTGGCGTTAGAGTTGACTAGGAGTACCTTTTGTGTGTAGAAAACATGGGCGGTTCACAATTTGCTCTTAGAATGCCAATTTTAATCCGACGCGGTGCTGTACGGTAATAATTTATTTCAACCCTGCGAACTTTCCTAAGGTGGATATGTCTACTTCGATGAAACATCAACTTATTACTTAGATGACCTCCACTCATGAATTCTGAGAAGGTTCTTGTCGTGGGATGAAGCGCATTAGATAAGTCCGATTACACTAAATAATTAACTATTACAATAATAATTAATGATTACACTTAATACTTAGGTGTCACTATATAGACCTATTGTCATGGAAAGTTCATATTAAAAACATTAGCAATAAAATTCGTAAATTCATATACTATTTTAGATGCCTTAGAGACTTTTGGGACGAAGCATTATTAAAAATAATTTATCACGCTTTGGTTGAATCCGTAATTAGTTACGGTATAATTGGATGGGGTTCTGCGAACCCGACACATTTATACCCATTAGAAGTGGCACAGAAAGCGGTGATAAAGACTATTCTTAAAAAACCTAGACTTTACTCTTCTGAACAGCTGTACGAAGATTTTCCTGTCCTTAATGTTAAACAGTTATTTACAAAACAAGTCTTAATACAATTTTTCCATGAAAAGAAAGATTATATTAATTATGATCGTAGCACAAGAA
>KZ654011.1:4366-25824 GCA_001010745.2 Gerris buenoi
CAATGCTCAGGACGAGTTCGTTGTACAACGTTATCCATCCAAGCGTTCACGCGTAACACTCATGTAAACATGAACTTGATATTTAAAATTGGAATTTGAGGCCGGGAAAAGAATCAAACTTCATCTATTCAATGAGACAAACATTTTTTTCAAATACAATTTTTTAGTAAAACCAACAACGACACCGATATGTAGTGTTAAAGATCGCTAAAACTATTAATAGTTTTTATAACAATAAAGTAATATAACAAAAATGTTAATATAACAATAAAGTTCATGATAGGATGCGAGGAAGCTATGTGCCACACTAATTATTGGCAGTGTATTTTTATTTATTTACACTTACCAATAGACTGACACCACTTTAGACATCTAATCGACGAACGTACTAACGA
Source organism: Gerris buenoi (assembly GCA_001010745.2). Lineage (NCBI taxonomy): Eukaryota > Metazoa > Arthropoda > Insecta > Hemiptera > Gerridae > Gerris > Gerris buenoi. The sequence goes on from KZ654011.1 coordinate 4,762, forward strand.
AAACATTTCACTTAAAACACCTGAAGACCAGAAATTTAAGACATTTGAAGAATAGACTAACCAACTAACGACTAAGGACAAATATCTCTGGTCAGCGACTAAACGAATCCTATTCTACAAAAATATTTCCTCTCCTCTCCTTAAAAGTGGTAACTCCTGGTCCAAATTCCACGAAGAAAGAGCCAATCATTTTTCTCTTTACCTTTCAAATCTTATCACATCCAGATATAGTTGAACCCGAACTCGTAAATTCCATCCTCAAGGACCTTGATACTCCTTTACAACTCTCACCTTTTCCTGAAGCGTTTTCCCCATGAGCATTTTCCTTTCCCTACGAAATCTTTGCTTTGATCCGGTTGAGAGTTTACAGGTCTGTTTCAATAGTACTTCAGATGTATTTGATGAAGTTTTAATAAAATTTGTGCGTTAGAACGTTAGATATTGATAACAACGTTGTTTGCTCTTATTAAAAGTTTGGGTCCGATTTATTAGATTGAAGTGATCTTTATCAATTCATGGTCAATAAGATTTTTGGTTTTACTAATAAAAGATGTTCGTAATAATTAATAGATGCAATTAGAAAACAGACAGTCAGAATCATTTCCGCCCTAAATTTCCAACAAAAAAAATTTCAAGCTCACGTTTACGCAAGGGTTGCGCGCGAACTATTAGGTAACGCTTTCTTTAAAAAAAACCTAGCTTATGCATTAGTAAAAGGAAAATTTTGTTGACACAACTTTGTCAACCCTGTACAAGTGGATGACAAATCACTTAGTATTTATATTATTTATTAATCAATGTTCTGATCAAAATACATTCTGTTCTATTTCAATATAATATTCAATACAATATTCAATAGGTTATGGGCCCAGCACATACACTGTGAAATTGAATTTTCAACTTTGGAAATACCAACTAGAAATCATTGTCAAAGCGGAAGACTTGGAGAAAATTGTAAGAGAAGAAGAGTAACAGCCCACAAGTGAGAGCAAAAAACACATATGAAGATAGCGAAAGAAATATTAGCAGAAAATTTGAGAAAGAGAAAAAGAAGTAGTTACAGCACTGCCATTGTATACTAAGTTGTAACGACAATAAGTACAATATGACAGTGAGTAATGCTTAGTTACTCAGTGAAGATTTGGCCAAAACAAATTTAATAAGAAAGCTATACTCCAATAAAACAAAAATGAATTCCAATGAGACTTATTTCAGAGAGAACATCGCATCGTTAGAAATTTGCTTCGTTAAGATCCAAATCACTCCGTATGACAGAGAAGGTGTATTTACTTTCTCTGACTTAATTACGAATACGGACAGAATTACAGAGGAGAGAGAATTACAGGACAGAGAATTACAGGAGGATTTGTAGGGCTATTTTTAGTTTTTAGTGAGTGTGGCTGAGATTGTTTACTTTATATTGCTGAAAGTTTTCAGTAATATAAAGTATGATTTAACAATAACATCAACAAAAGAGCTACTTCCAATAAGACATACCAGTAACTGGAAATCAACCAGACAAATTACAAAGCAACCAAAGATCATAGAAAACCAATCTGGGGACATCTTCACCAAACCACTCACTAAAGACAAGTTTGAACGAAACAGTCTTCCCTCTCCATTCTACAAGAGTAGACAAAGAGTGGGAGTGTTGACTTAACTTTGTCAACTCTGTACAAGAGTAGACAAAGAGTGGGAGTGTTGACTTAACTTTGTCAACTCTGTACAAGAGTAGACAAAGAGTGGGAGAGTTGACTTAACTTTGTCAACTCTGTACAAGTGGATGACAAATCACTTAGTATTTATATTATTTATTAATCAATGTTAATGTTAACATCACTCCTAAATACATTCTGTTCTATTTCAATATAATATTCAATACAATATTCAATAAATTTATATCAAAAGTCAAATAAAATAGTTAATAAAAAGTTATCCTCACACGCATAAACGATACTGACAAAGAAAAAAACATTCAGAGAAGGTGAATATTTTGTTGAATGTAAGAAACCCACTTGAAACATAGTTTTTAAATATTATTGATTATTCTTAATCTCTGTTAGAATTTAGCTATACAAATTGATTATATACTTAGAGATGGTTTTCACTTTGGTAATTGCCAATTGCATTTATTTTTAAACGAGTGTTCTAACGCCTAGTTAAAAATGAGAAGGCGGAAGTGCTTTAATCTATACAGACTAAATAGTCTTAGTGTCTATAGCGATGTTTAAAAGCATTAATTCACTCAGACTCGATCATTTCTCATGGTTTAGACTTGTTTGGCTTGTGTCAAGTCTACAAGATATGTGAGGGAGTTGGTATACAGGGGAGACGGGTGCATTTGTAGAAGCGAGGAGTATGAATCATAGTACCAAAGGCTTGACGCTGTTTTATTAAAGAACGCCTTTATATAAGGGTTGGAATTATTAATAGGACAGAGTATGGATATTAATAAAGGATATGGAGGCCTTTTAAATGCAGCCTTGAGAACAAAACATATCTTCTTTCTTGCTATTATAGAACTATGGTTTCTTGCTAAATCTATGTACTTAGATTCAAACACCCTACTAAGTAATTCTACATACAATTATTATACAATCATACAAGCTATATACACCACAAACTTGAATAAAATAATAAATATTATTTCGTCATTTGAGTGCCGCAGCACAAGGATATACAAATGTTTATAACGCTACTGCATTTAATTTTTTAGCTTCTTTGAGCCGTGAATTTGCCAAGTCAATTTTTTTTTAAATTTAAACGCGAAGAGTGATTTGGGAAAGAGGATAGAGAGAGAGATAGACGCATATCATGTACTTGCACTGGATAAATTAGACATAGTAGAACGTACTCGGACAGTGGTAGACTTGGACCTATGATCTCACTACTTTTTACGCGAGACTTGGCTTATTTTTTTACACTACTGTTTTTGTTGGGATTTTACTTTTTTTTGTAAGTAATTTTTCGTTTTATTTTCTTTGTTCTTGTTTGATGGTTCTTAGGTCTTTTATCTTCTTTCTTGTTAATCATGTAACTTCTTCGTCGGTGGGTGTTCCAATTGAATCAAATAAAATTATGTGGAGTAAATATGTTTACACTTTAAGATAACTGGCAATCAATCTAGTCAAATCAACCTCAGCATTTTAAAGTTCTCAACTAGGTAGCTTTAGTGGCGCTGTTTAATTTTTTTTTTTTTTTTTTTACAATATGTTGAATAGGCAGTTTTTCTATTAGCCCTAAAAGGGACAAAGAACCAGATTTTTTCGGGTTTTTAATTTTTCCTTTATTTGTACAATAAACTCTACCTTTATACAAAATTTCAAGTTTCTAGGGTTGTTAGAAGTGCCTTAGAATTATGATGAGTGAGTGACGAAATAACAAAACTTTAGGCTCATATATCTTATGAACTACTATGGGTAGAGGTGTGAAATTTTTGATTTCTGGTTCAGTTCGACATGAACTTTAAATTAAGATTAGTTTTATACATCTAAGTATTTAATGGGACAATATCTTTTATCTGGTGTCCCCAGATAAAATAAAAAAACATGTACATAAGTTGTGTGTATACAACTATATGTACCGTATATATAATATATACAGTTAATTGTATAAGCTCTTTAGCGCAAGCCTACATGCTATACACTGGCTTTTGTGTCCCAGTTAATTTTTTTTAAAACAATATTTATGTCGTACAATACTAATTAAAAAATAATTATATATCTATATTTTATCAAATCCTACTATCTAATAATAAAAATATTTTACTTAAAAAAAACAACTTATTTTCTCTACACGCGTTATTAGACGTGAAATTTAATTAACTGTCAGGCATTGTAAAACTAAATGATCTTTGTCCCTTTCCAATTATGTTGAAATATAATATTAATAGCGTAGAACTTGCGTGGCTTTTACACTCGTCAGAATGAAATATGATCCAACCGGAATTTAATTTCCTTATCTGTAATCCTTTTAACTGAATCTGCTCTAATTCGAGATCCACTGACCCTGAAAAAATTGTGTGCGTCGAATATAAATTGCAATTACACTTAATAATAATATAATTAATTAATTAACTTTTTATTANGGCGGTTTTTCTATTAGCCTTGAAAGGGCCAAAGAGCCAGATTAGACGAAGGTATAATTCCAATGTATCTTGGGACGAAGGAAAGTCACACTTTTGCTTATAATTGTGATCATATCCCATAGTCTAATCAACTATTAAGATAAAGGAATATTAAATATAAAACTACTCCAGAAGTCTCGTTGTCACGGGGAGACAAACACACAAACCTTTGAGACTTTTGTAGGGCGGGCTATTGTTTAGAACCAAGGAGGGGAGGGGGTGCTGAAGTAAAAAAGTACTGACAAGGTAATCCACCCAAGCATTTGCGCACAACGCTTGCGTAAACGTAAGCTTCAAATGTCAAATTGGAATTTCAGGCACAAAAAACGCAATATCTTAAATGGTAAAAAAGCAAATCCAAATATATAAGTAATTTTGGGTTACTCCCTCTTTCATTTTAATCCTCGCATGACGCAATTCTGTTAAAACCCCCGTGTTTTCAGGAATGTTTTTTTTGGGCTTTCTTCAGCAGCCCGTACACGGTCAATAGTATTATCAATATACGAAAGTATTGTCAATACAATTGACCATGTGCGGAGTTTTTATTGATATAAAAAAACAGGCACAGTATTAAAGAAAATTTGTTATTGAATTGCATATTCAATAACAAATTGAATATACAACAGTATGTTCAATAATATTATTGACATTAATATTAATCATGTGCACGGCGGGGGCTTTATAATTTTCTTGTGTTTTGGTTATATTATAACACATAATAATTACAACTAAAGGTGCGCTACAGATGGAGAAGAAGAAGAAACTGAAAAAAAGTTAGACAAGTTTTCGATATTAAGTAAAACTTATATATTGATCACTATCATTTAGGTTCAAGAAACCATTATAAATTCAGATAACAAGTTATTTAACATCCTTTAAGGGATAAAGGTTATTGTTAAACCAATGTTTACTAATCCTGATACATCAAACCCTACATTAGATACTTATATGTAAATATACTACATACAAGATGCATTTACTATATTAGATGCATTAAACACATGATTAATTTAGTAAATCTTTTGTTGGTCTCTAACATAATGTAGACCTTCTATAATTCACTCATCAATACAGCAAAGATTAATTTAGACCAGTTTAATCGATTGTACAAAGATGAAATAGAATTAAAAATCGTTCAATAAAATATCTATTTACTTTTATAATTTCCCATCCACCTGATAATATTTACCCTCAAAATATATTTAATGAACGATTTCCAATTTTATAGAATATACCATACCGTAAAGTATGGTATGTTGTATAAAGGACCAGTAAATTGTCAAACTATACAAAAGTAAATCTTTAAAATGGACCTTTTTCGGTCAAAAACATTTCCCATTTTGATTCTGAATAATTTTTTTTTTCCATCTTTCTATTCTTATAAAGTTATGTAGGAACTTGATCTTATTTATGCATTTCAAAACTTAGAAAGTGAGTATTTTCAAAGTTAAAGTTGGTACCCTAAGTCAACCTGTATAAAATAAAGGCGAGGAAATAAGAATTTACCCTTTCAAGAAGAGGGTTAAAAGAAGAAGTATAAATAAAAAAAAAGGTTTTTTGATTATATTCAATGTTATTCAGTTGAGTGTATTTGAGAGGAGAAGGACAAAGAGGCACGTGCCCCGAGGGTCACCTGCCTCAAATCCAAAACACAGACCTATCAGATACAGAAACTGTAACCTTATCAAATACTCCACTGTCTTCCTTATCAAATACATTTCCAATATTCCTTCTAGTGCTTTTGTATATCTCTGTTTTGTTTCTTATCGAATTGGTAAATCGTTGAAATGTATTTATTCTATTCTATGTTGATACAGTAATAAAGTTACTCGCATTGATTTACTGCGTAGTTTGTCTTCATCTTCATTGTATTTTATATTAGATAAATTACTCGCAATCAGAGAGGACAATGTAAAGAGGTAGTGGTTACACGAAAGATATATTATCCCATTAGTGATAATATGAAGCTCTTGGTTTGAAGATTACTTGGTTTCTACCCATTTTAGACTGTTCGCTAGCTTGGTTTCTCACTCCACATTCAGCGTAGGAGTGAGTTAAGGGTTGTAGAGGGGAGGGGGGGAGAAGAAGGGGGATCTAGACGAATCCAAAAAGCCCTCATTGATTAAAATCGGTTCAGTAGTTTAGGCTGTAGGTGCGTCAACGTTAAAGTGACTGTTCGCTAGCTGATTTCACGCTCCGCGTTCAGCGTAGGAATGAGTTATCTACATTTTGATCCAGGAATGCACTAGGGCCCTGGACGAATCCAAAAAGCTCTCATTCATTAAAATCGGTTCAGTAGTTTAGGCTGTAGGTGCGTCAACGTAAAAGTGACTGTTCGCTAGCTGATTTCACGCTCCGCGTTCAGCGTAGGAATGCGTTATCTACATTTTGATCTAGGAATGCACTAGGGTCCTAGACGAATCCAAAAAGCTCTCATTCATTAAAATTGGTTTAGTAGTTAAGGCTGTTGGTGCGTCAACGTAAAATGAAGGAAGAATATGTAAAAGAAGAAGAAGAAGAAGTATCAAAACTATCATTTTCAACCCTATTTTTCTGTACTTTTACTTACCCGGTTTCGACCTTTTTTTTACTTCGATCAACAGGACACGGCCTTTAAAGATATTAAAAATTATTTAGGTACCTTGTGCGTATTTCACGCTGAAGGCCCTCAAAAACCCTAGTTTGTTACCTACACCGGCTATATACACTGGCAGCTTTTGTGAAATTTTGACTTTTTGACTGGGCGGGGCGGAATACTGCTGCGTTTCTAAATAATGGAGGAAACAATTATGATAGAAATTAGATAATAATGGCTTGTAAAAGCATAAAATCAATACAGTATGATACAATAGAATGCGAGGAAGCTATGTGCCACACTAATTTTTAGTCTATTTTAACCAATCAACAAGGAAATATGAAAAAGAAAATAGTCAAAAATCGGGTTTTAAGGAATTTTTTATAAATTGCATAGTTTGTAGGAAAGAAAAGTTTTCCTGAAAATCTTAAAAATATATTAGCTTAGGAACAGATAGGGCTCACGTAAATGGACGAATTTTGCCTTTTAATACTCTGTTTTACCCGCAATAAAATGAATTAGAGAAGGGTGAGCTTCTTCATTATGTTTGAGATGAAGTAAACGCAAGATGCAGTCTTGTAACATTGAAGAGATTCATGTAAGACGGATAAAAATAAATAAATGTATATGAAGTATGAGATATTGCCGTCAAATTATTAGCAGTTGCTATCTGAACGAATTGCTATACTTTTGAGCCATATTTTGATTCCTGATTCTGTCACGTACGTCGATCTGTCACACATACATTGTAAATCGAATGAACGTTTATTAATTGATGTCTAAGTAAAGATGTCAAGAAGTAGTTCCACGTACCAACACTTAATTGATGTGAGCAAACGGTTACAATAAATTTGTACGTGTGGACTAATTCTAGAATTTTGATACCACTAACTGCAAAATGTATCTACATTCGTGCAAACACCTTGTGACACAGCTCACATGCGCAATGACATCTATGCAATAAACTAGCGCCTCGTCTGTTCCAACCATAATTCTCAAGACCCTCCATGAATATGAATGAGTCCGAAAGGTGGATGAACTTAGTGATGGAAAAAGTATGTACTCCTGAAAATTGTATAGTTAAAAAATAACAGAAGGCAACGGAAAATATCTTAAGGAATAAATAAGCATAATTATACACTATGAACTATATAATATATCAAATATGTATATATGTTTATATAATTAAGATAAACAGACAGATACAATTACACCCAAGCAGTCCCCGCAAATGTAGTGCTAAAATTAACCTCGGGATATGATTTTTCTGGACATCATATCAAATTAAATCGAAATCTGCCCACGTGTCTGTACATGGTCCAGACTCTTTATAATAACTTCACTTATAACCTAAATTTGAGTTACTTCCTGACTATCTAGAAAGTTAAAATTAAAACCTTGCACAGATTATGCATTCTCAATGACAATATAAGAATCAATCATTAGTTAGGTAGTTTATTAATCAATTTAGTTTAAATAATTAATATTTTCAATTAATTAGAAAATCTATAAAAGATTGTCATCAAAATATTTTCAATTTTTCTTATTATAAAAACAAATTTCAGTCTCACAGACTTATAACGTGTAAATCCATTAAAATATAATTTTTGCGTATATATGTATTTAAATAAGAAAGTTTCGACGTACTCCGCCACTTTGTGTGGCATATTACTTCCTCGCGTCCTTTTTCATAAAAATTGATTTCATGTTTTTAAACCCTATTATTATCTAATTTATTTAATTTTCCTCCGTTTTTAAAACTGACGAAATTATTTCAATTTTTACATGTATGAGTATCGATTTAGCAAAACTTAAAGGTTGCACGTGATTGGAATTAATCTGACGACAATCAAAATTTCAACGAACAATCAAAATTTCATAAAAATGATATATTTATATGAGTACGTTTGAAGGTGGAGGTATGTATGTTCGTGTGCATGTGGAAGAGAAACAAATTAACGCGTAAGGTTTAAACTTATATGGGACTAGCAATGAGCTAATTAAGACCTATAATCAAAATTTCAATAAAATCGGACGAGTAGTTCTTAAAATATGTTGGTTTGAAAAAAATGAGCGACAGACCGACAGTCCGACCGACTGTATTGGAATTTTTGAAATCAGACTGATAAAATATTTTCGTTCTTCAGATCGATCACATAACTTAAGTTACCCTCCGAGTGAAATGACGACACACCGTCAGGCCGGTAAACAGACACGGAACCAAAAATGTTCCCTGATGTCTGTCTTGGAATTTAAATATCGGAGACCTAAAATGTGTCAACACGATCACTACAAGAATCAGACTTTTGCTTCCGTTACCTTCGGTAAACTCGAAAGCAAAATTTATCAGACACATCTTGATATGCAGCACGGAGCATATTAACCCTAAGTAGTGAAAGATCCCTAGTATAAAATTGCAATGAACCATCGAAAAAGTTGTTATATCCATCAATAAAAAGTCCAAATAGAAATATTTTGGGGAAGCCCGATGTCTAAGCTAAATGCAGATAGGAATTAAGCCTTTATTGAAATCCAATGCGCGTGCGTCTAAAAGATTTTCTTTTGACATGATCACAATTTATTTATTTATCCCACAAGCCATGAACGTTGAATATTCGTTATACATTCAATACATAATTGTTCGGGATCATTAAATTATTTAATAAAATCTTTAAGATTATGGTCTTGAAGTTAATTCATTATTGTTATACCTGGGACATAATAGGCCTTTATAACGACAAATTACTAACACCTTTCAAATACGTGCAAAGCATGCAAAATTATAAGTCAAACAAATAATGAAAAATAAGAGACAAGAAAATAACAAACGAGGAAATTATTTATATGGTTTAATAAGTCTATTATCATTACTAATTATAAGTACAGTCTTCGGCTTTGTCTGTTTTGTCTCGAATCAGTTTTTGATTTGTAACTTCCTAGAGGGTGCGACTTGCATAAATTTATTCCCAATTTTGAAATCTTTGTTACAAGTTCTGATAATGAAAGAATTAACGAGAATAAATTTAAGAATCATCTCCATAGAATCAACCATACAGATAAAACAGTAACGTATAAGCTTGATATAAATTCGGCTTTACGAGAACTACAGAACATAAAATAGCATCTCTTTGATTTATATTCACCGAAATTCTATTCAACATTATGATAAATAATAATAAAAGAGCTAAATAAACAATGTAAAATAGCTACGACAAAAACAATAAATACAAACTAACAAGCATTAAAAAAAAAATTAGGAAAATAATTATAAATACCAATAAAAACTAACAAGATGTTAATGCAACCTTGAGGCGGTCACGTCAGAGGTGTTTGGAGCCAACTTCATGAATTATGAAGCATACTGATCTAAGAGAAGTGAACCAGTGAAATAGAACCTCTGCCATTCGTTAGTTTAATTATTGATAAGCTAGATATTGCAAGCATCGTACATTCTTTTCACTCGGTACTGTCTGTCGGCATTCAGTTGTCAATCATGGGTCAATTCTCTTCGTGACTCCATGGAAGAGCTTAAACACCGTGGCACAACCATAATATTAGTATTAATACTTACAACCCATTAAAGTTTTTTAAAAATGGATTTCTAATTATAATCTATAGTAAAGTTAACATATTTATATAATCGAGTAGTGTCCCAACAACGACAACGACAACAACGACTCACCTCTAAATGATTTATAACGTTAAAAATTGATGTGCCATAAGCTGGGATCGAACCCGGGGCTACTGTGAGTAAGACAGATACTAAACCATTTGCACCATACCTATGTAACGGATATCGGAGCACAAAACTTCCTATTTAAATGTTTTAATTATAACTGCATAAAACTTACTATTTAAACAGTAAATATCTCTATAAATATCTATTTTAATTATAACTAATTATCTCTCAGCTCTTTTTCTCAACCATATTTATATTTATGCCCGTTACCGCGGGCCTAACGGCTAGTTAATTATAATTAAAGTGGAATTTATTCAATTGAACACTGATTCGTGGTTACTAATATTACTAAGATTCCAAACAGCATGACCGTCTGAAAATGATCAATTTTCAGGAAAAATGAATAAAGAATATTTTTTCCAGGAGAATAATATAACATAAGTGCCACAGGAAAACAATATATTGGTATAATTTGATAATAAAAAAAAAATCCTACTTTAAACAATAAAAATAAAAAAAGCAATATTTCCATTTAACTTCAATAAATATAGTAATAACTTTGCTTATTAGTATGCTCCATTTAAAATAAATAATTATGAGATAAATTTAAAAATATAGAAATTATTCAAAACCTAAGATTTGAGCATAAAATCAAAATTAAATAAACAGGTCAAGTGTTTGTGCTAGTCAGCTGTATTGTTTAAGTTGTACCTACCTATTGATGGTGTTTTTTAAAGTTACAAAAAGTGATATTATTAATTTTGGTCGCAAAATAAGCGAGATAGAGGGGGGGGGGGGCACTTTTCACACCCACTTCAAACTTGCCTGTAATTAAATAACTTGCCAGCTATTTAATTATTTTTTTCCTTTGGTTTAAAATAAAAAGTTATTGTACCTTCGTGCAGCGTACTTGCCACGCCAGAGAATGATTTTTTATTTAAATTTTAGTATAAGTGATTTGGGAAAGAAAGTTTCAGTGAATGAGGAGCACAGAATAGATATGGGAACAAACAATTAACATCATTTACTTGTACTAGTTTAATTAGATCTAGTAGAACTTACTTACTTAGTTGGACTTACTTACTGACAGAGACTTAGCTAAATCTATGATCTAAAACTTTCTACGCGAGACTTAGCTTAATTTTTACATAAGTGTTTTTGTTGGGAGTTCACTCATTTTTGTAAATATTTTTTTTTTGTTTTTTAGCGTCTTGCTTTATTTGAACATGTATTGAATAATGTAACTAGCCGTTAGGCCCGCGGTAACGGGCAGGAATAAAACTGTAGTTTTGTTTAAGGGACATACAGACCCACAGACTTTTTTCTTTATATATCTATATAGATAGATATGGATAAATTTTTCCTTTTTTCCATCCCCCCCCCTCCTAAATGAAAATATGAAAAAAAAGTGAANTAAAACATAAAACTTTTAAGTGTTAAAGATCGTTTTGACGTGCACACAAAAAAAAAGCGAACTCAAAATTATCAGTTGTTCAACTCCTAAATGGTGGATAATTCATGTCACGATTTTTTTAACTTTTGAGTTGGATATCAAATTAAATGAAAGGGTATCACTTGTGAAAAATAGTCAATTCATGCTATTTTGTCAAAAACCACCAACTTCTATGCTTTGCATAAAAGTTAATCATTGAAAACTGTGAAGGAGCAAATGAATCAAAAAATGATGTATGGAAAATCAACAGATATATAGCGAACTATGATTAACCTGTTTAATCATTGTTTAATAATCACCTCTAATTCTAACCATCTCTAACAACAGGTAAGGAACAATTCACGGTTAACAAGATAATGCTGAGGGAGAAAAAGTTTAGAGGATCAGGATGATAGAAATCCCTGAATATATAACATCCTCATGAACATATAGCTCCTTTCATGACGATGAAAGAAAGCCCCTGAGGTTATGAAACACCATGTTGAAGACTGTTGAGGGAGATGGAGGGGAAATATTCCTTCAACAACAAATGTTTAGTAATTCAAGTAAAGTTTTCTTTGGAAGTTTCGGTGCTTTGTTCAGGTGTTGACACACTTTTTGGCTTTTATATGTTCAAATCCTATCTCATAGTATAGAGCTCAGGATACTGAAAGTTTTTTGTTGCTCTTATGTTCGTATTATGGCACCGAAACTATTTGACATTAATTATGTCTTCTTATCTAAGTTAAACAGTACTTCTTTAGATTGTTACTCCCCTATGTCGTTTGAGAATAAAAATTACTTTGACTAAACAACTATAGGGATGTTTAGGTTTAGTCTAATTTTGGGACAAAGGAATATCCCACAACTGTGTTTTTATAAGGTGAGTAACTGTCTAAAGAAGAACATTCCGTACATCTTCTTTAGATTGTCACTCTCCTCTGTATTTTTATAAGGGGAGTAACAATCTAAAGAAGTGCCAGTTAAACCACGTTCTTTGTGGTTTTATCCTTTCCTCATAAAATTAAACTTGGGTTTTTTTCAACTGCATTTTGATTTAGATGACTTTAAACTATTCACCAACTAATTTTATAAACATATCCTCTATTAAATGATTATACTTTGTCCTATATAGAAATAATAGGACCTCATCTACCGCTGTTTAGGATTGTTTACTTCAAAAGCAATTCTATTTGAATGATACATTATCTAATATTGAAATCATCTAGTTAGTAGTAAATTGAAACTTTTAAGTGTTAAAGATCGTTTTGACGTGCACACAAAAAAAAGCGAACTCAAAATTATCAGTTGTTCAACTCCTAAATGGCGGATAATTCATGTCACGCGATTTTTTTTTTTTTTTTTTTTTTTTTAACTTTTGAGTTGGATATCAAATTAAATGAAAGGGTATCACTTGTGAAAAATAGTCAATTTATGCTATTTTGTCAAAAACCACCAACTTCTATGCTTTGCATTAAAGTTAATCATTGAAAACTGTGAAGTAGCAAATGAAACAAAAAATGATGTATGGAAAATCAACAGATATATAGCGAACTATGATTAACCTGTTTAATCATTGTTTAATAATCACCTCTAATTCTAACCATCTCTAACAACAGGTAAGGAACAATTCACGGTTAACAAGATAATGCTGAGGGAGAAAAAGTTTAGAGGATGACGATGATAGAAATCCCTGAATATATAACATCCTCATGAACATATAGCTCCTTTCATGACGATGAAAGAAAGCCCCTGAGGTTATGAAACACCATGTTGAAGACTGTTGGGGAGATGGAGGGGAAATATTCCTTCAACAACAAATGTTTAGTAATTCAAGTAAAGTTTTCTTTGGAAGTTTCGGTGCTTTGTTCAGGTGTTGACACACTTTTTGGCTTTTATATGTTCAAATCCTATCTCATAGTATAGAGCTCAGGATACTGAAAGTTTTTTGTTGCTCTTATGTTCGTATTATGGCACCGAAACTATTTGACATTAATTATGTCTTCTTATCTAAGTTAAACAGTACTTCTTTAGATTGTTACTCCCCTATGTCGTTTGAGAATAAAAATTACTTTGACTAAACAACTATAGGGATGTTTAGGTTTAGTCTAATTTTGGGACAAAGGAATATCCCACAACTGTGTTTTTATAAGGTGAGTAACTGTCTAAAGAAGAACATTCCGTACATCTTCTTTAGATTGTCACTCTCCTCTGTATTTTTATAAGGGGAGTAACAATCTAAAGAAGTGCCAGTTAAACCACGTTCTTTGTGGTTTTATCCTTTCCTCATAAAATTAAACTTGGGTTTTTTTCAACTGCATTTTGATTTAGATGACTTTAAACTATTCACCAACTAATTTTATAAACATATCCTCTATTAAATGATTATACTTTGTCCTATATAGAAATAATAGGACCTCATCTACCGCTGTTTAGGATTGTTTACTTCAAAAGCAATTCTATTTTAATGATACATTATCTAATATTGAAATCATCTAGTTAGTAGTAAATATTGGGAAAAAAGAATGAACTTTAAAATATGTGTTTTTCTTTTGTCTAACATCTCCTTGAAACGTATAATAACCAAAGGATTTTTTTCTGATAAGCTGAAAGATAAGAGAAGCACAGATTTATAGAATACAGTGTGGAAAAGTCAACAAGGCCAAGGAATCAAAGACCAGTAGATGAGAGGTTGTCGATAAGAACTCCTGGGATGCCGCAGACGCACCACGTGTCCCTCCCGGGCAAGGACTCATGTTTTATTTATTAACTTGTGTTTAAAAGGGCAAACACAAGATGATTTAGACTGTCTGCGTCTAACACTACGGACAACAAAATACACAATCGAATAATTCAAATCCTATTTTTATTTTTAGACAGTTCTATACTAGGTCTTTAACCTCGTATGAAGGACATACATGAATTGTAATATATTTAAAATTAGTTTTAAACATTCATTTATGAATAGTAATCAGAGTTCCTTTTGCATTTAAAATAATAAGATATGTTTTGGTACTTCCATAGAGCAGGTGTTAACGACAGACAGGCAGACATACACTGGAAATTATACGGGTCCTTAAAACGTACTTACTGTATAAATATATATGCAACCCGTTGTCAAACAAAGAGGGTAATATAATACTAAATAAATCATCAGTATTGTCCAAGTCCTGAATGAAGCACAAAGCAGACATGGCCGCAATACAGATATCACTATACTTTGACACCCTGACTTTTTTAGAAGGGGTTCTGGAACGTTTTTCTTTTCTTCGGAGTTCTCTCTTTCTTATTACCCACGTAACTCAAAAGTAATTAGTAATTTAATAACACATGATACTGATTTTTTATGCCTCAGTAGAAAATACGACGAATTTATAGAATAATAACTAAGGTAACTAAGATACAACCGATGAAGGTTTCAAAAACGAGTCATAGAATGTAACTTGTATAGATCATTCAAAGTCAGAAGCTGTTTGTGCAATCAGTTTTTCGAAAAAAAACTTTAAGGTTGCGTCTGCCATATTTGTATTTTTCCTGCTAGTTATATGGCAATAGCTATATTTGTGCCAAAATTCAAGTTACTAGCTAACCTGGAAGTCACTTATAATTTTTATAAAGTGAGCCGGTTAATCAAGGGGCGATGAAAATAAGAGGAGGGAGGGGATTCCAATATTAATAAATTGCAAATTTTGTGGGCGCTTATGGGTAGTGCTTCCAAATTTTTATATTTTAAAATCTTATGTGGGGTATCAAATGAAAACTCCTGAAGATAAGCTTACAAATACATTGTATATTTACTGTTTTAAATTTTGCATTTCTTATTGTTTTTTTTTGAGTTAAAATATACCCTCACCCCCCTCTCAACCACCATATAACGGCTAGTCCTAAAATTTCCTAAAGTAATTCATGCAAATACCTTATATTGCAGAGCGATGGAAATTTCCTGAAAAAATTTAATTTACCTGGCTATCAGTACCGATAAATAACATTGCGATTCCCCGGGGGATCGAACAAGGAGCCCTTTAATTTTTTGTTTAATTTTGAGGCTTTTGCGTAATTGGTTTATATTTTTTTATTTTCATAAATAGCAGAATATAGGAATAAAAAAAAAATGTAATTTCATAATTTAATAACGAAACCTAAAAAGTACTTAGATACAAGTATTTCCAAGTGATTTTTTTTTTTTTTTTTTTAATTCACTTTCAGTGAATAACTTTATTCTCCAATTAATATGCGTTTTATTTTCTTAATATCAACCCGGTTAATAAATATAATTAAGAAAGGAGTTGTTAATCAATTTACATATATGTTCATAAGTTATAAGGAGTGTAAATAATTGTTAATGTTCATATTAACAACGCGCCTGCAGTTGTAAGGGTGAGGTGGCTATGTATATAGGGCTAGTATGGCGTTAGTTTGTGTTGCTCCTATGTGGCATTTTGTTTTTAATGATAAGCCATCCATCATGGAGTTATAGGAGGCGAAATGCCTCGTCTATTCTTCCTTGTATAACAGCTTTAAGAGACAATATAAACTTGATGTAATATCTTACTCGGCTCTCAAACAACAGCTCTAGATCTCTTTTACAGTCTTCAATTAACAGAGTGTGTAAATAGAGAAGACAACGAGAACACTGAGTCAACCTTATACAAAGGCTTGAAGTAATAAAACTTTTATACATGGAGGCACTCAGTCTCGTCTTTTAAACCCATGTTCAAAACTATTCACAATAATTTAACCGACCTTTAAAGTTGTAAAGAGCCTTTAACTAGACATTAACTTTTTTAACTCGTCCCCCTTCTTTTTTTTGCTTTTTTAAGCTGTTAAACCTATTAAAAATGTGGTTGGTCCAAGATAACTCTGATACACTCTATATGCATATAAAATCCGAATATACTGAAGGGAACGGAAGCTTTGTGATTGCTCTGTCTCCGATTTTAAAAATTTCCGTGTCTATCTGTCGAGCTCTCATTCAATTTTTACAAACCAACATAATATCTTAAAAACTATTCATCAGATTTTATTAAACATTTGATGGTAGGTCAAAATCATAACTCATTGTCCGTCCTATAGTTTTAACCTTCTTCACATATTTGATTCTCTTTCACGTCCGAACAAACATACATTTATTTACACTTATATCTTCAAAAATGTACTCATCTGATTTTTATGAAACTTTTACAGTTTATCAAAAGTTGCCCGCAGATAGGCTCCAGATTAATTTCAGGAGCCTCTTTAAATGTTGCTAAAGTGATATTGATTCAAGTGAAAAAAATTGACAGGTTTAATGAACGTTTCGGGAAGGGGTGGGGGGAATTAAACAAATTTGAACGAAATTTGTTATAAACGCATATCATTAGTATGTATACATAAATTGAATGAGCCACAATTATTGGCTGACTATTTTTCACTTCCTGTCATACGTAGAATTTATCTAATATATCTAAATCTATAAAACATTACAAAAAGTTTTATTTCTATAGGTTACTACACGAAGTACATAAAAAAACCTTATATAAGGGCTCTATCTGTCTGTCCATTGGCATATTTCATTTCATAAACTACTATACCTATAGGAACAAGAAATTCTGCACACAGGTGCATCTCGGCATTTGTGACAACTGTACACCTATTGGAGTTTTCGCACTTAATATTTCCAAAATGGCTGCCAATATGGTGGGCAACAAAAAGTTTTTAGTCACCATGACATGTCATACATCAATTTAAAGGTCTTAAAGAGTAGATAAAGAAAATGCAACTATTAAAATGTTAAAACAATTTACACTTAATAATTTTTACCTAATCGTACAGAAACCGGCGATTATCACCTCACCTATTTACATGAAGCGCGCCTTACTTGTTTAAATTGTATCACTGTTATGACATGTGGAGCCAAAGAAACTGGAACTGGTAATTACGTTTGCTAACATGGTTCCACATTCATATTATATGTAGGCAATTGAATTAAAATGGAAAATGACCGATTGGAATACCCTTTCTGCTTAAGGGGCCCACACACTTACAGTTTAACTGCAGGCCGTCATCTTATACGATTATCGTAAGGCTAAAATCTCAGACCACCACACATTAACAGTCCACCGCCTGCAGGCAATCGTAAAGAACTACAGATCTGTGCCTGTATGCGCCACACACTGTGCGATGAGCGCCTGCAGGCCGAGATCTGACGATTTTTAACTGCAGTCCGACGGAGGGAAATAAACAAAATAAAGACGATTCACTCTACACGACTGCAGGCCGACTGATAGTGTAGGGCGACTTTGTCCTTGAGGCACAGGCCTGACAGTCCACGGACTGTCGTCTCTCCTTCCATCCGATCCTCGCCTCTACCCTCCACACACCTACAGTTCACCTCCAACTGCAGTCCGTCATCTTAAGAAATCTGACGAGTGTGTGGCAAGCTCCGTGGACTGTCAGATCATTATCTTCAGTTAAACTGTAAGTGTGTGGGCCCCTTTAGACGTGTATGTCATATAAGGAAGCTAACGATTCTTCAAATTCTTGTAGAATTTATTGCTGAGATTTTGGCAAGATTAAAATGGCTGCCATCTTAAATAAAGTGGGTAGATTTTAAAATATTTCTTAACGAGCCCTGGGAAGGCTACGAAGAATCAACCTGCTAAATGTCATATACAAGTGAATTTGGAGAAATCTAGATAGGCTAGTCTGTGTGTATGGATTATATAAATCCAAAAATCAATGACAGACTTTAAAGATAAATTTAATTTCCTGAGATAAAATAAGTTTTTCTTTTGAAGGATAAACAACCATTTTAGTGCCTTGTATTTTAGAACGCGTAGCTTATCTAATAGTTTATCTGAGGTATATTTAATTAAACAAAAGTTGATATAAGCTAAAGTATAATGTGGGAAACCTATATACCAATTTGAAAGGTATTTTCCCGAGTATATTTGTATTAGCTCTAATTATAATTTTGGTGAAACAAAAACCGTTTGTCAAACTGGTTTGAAACAAATCCTCCTTTATTTACTATTACATCTATGTTTCCTTTATACATCTGTATAAAACATAATGTATTACCTGCTACACTATGTTTTCCATACATGATGAAAAGCCATCCCTACATAGCAACCTTTGTCTACACTACAATGAAATGTTAATTTCACAAGCATACGAAAAGTTGAAATTTGTCTGGATTATGCTCATATTCAGTCCAGAATTTAAAATCTGATAAACAAAATGAGATTTATGTGTTTAATGTTTGCAGTTCACAATTATTATTAGAGGAGAATAATTTGAAAATGAAAGAGTAGTAACTTTTTACTATTTTTATTTACGTAATATTGCATCTAAAAATAAAGTATCGTTATTGCGCAAAAACTCAATTTTTAATATTGCTATGAATTTACACGTTTTGAGGTCCCCAGAGTTCTACAAAGTGGCTTTCAAGAATATCTACCTTAGCTCTGTGTCCATGAAGCCTAAATTACTAAATAAATTCCATGTTACTAAGTTGAATGGATTTTCAGGTGTGAATAATTAACAATTGATTATTTCATTGTTCTTAGAAACGTTTCGGCCCTTCTTAGAGCCATCCTCAGTCTTTATTTCCTGAATATAAGAAAACAATTAATTATCAATTTTATCCTCAATCAATAAATTATCAGTTGCATTATGTAAAACTTAAACTATACTTTACAATGATATTTTTCACATACTTACAATTGGTGTAACGTTCCGTTGTGATTATGATAATTATATTTATAAAAAATTAATTAAACTCAATTATCTTTTCTCCATAAGAGAATGTCACCTTTTCGTCATAATTTAAAATTTTAAAAATTTGTCTTACAGATTTAATTTAAGTTAACATTTAAAACACACATTTTTTTTTTACAAATAACAACATTACTATATGATTTGATTAGCAACTNCTTTAAAGATAAATTTAATTTCCTGAGATAAAATAAGTTTTTCTTTTGAAGGATAAACAACCATTTTAGTGCCTTGTATTTTAGAACGCGTAGCTTATCTAATAGTTTATCTGAGGTATATTTAATTAAACAAAAGTTGATATAAGCTAAAGTATAATGTGGGAAACCTATATACCAATTTGAAAGGTATTTTCCCGAGTATATTTGTATTAGCTCTAATTATAATTTTAGTGAAACAAAAACCGTTTGTCAAACTGGTTTGAAACAAAACCTCCTTTATTTACTATTACATCTATGTTTCCTTTATACATCTGTATAAAACATAATGTATTACCTGCTACACTATGTTTTCCATACATGATGAAAAGCCATCCCTACATAGCAACCTTTGTCTACACTACAATGAAATGTTAATTTCACAAGCATACGAAAAGTTGAAATTTGTCTGGATTATGCTCATATTCAGTCCAGAATTTAAAATCTGATAAACAAAATGAGATTTATGTGTTTAATGTTTGCAGTTCACAATTATTATTAGAGGAGAATAATTTGAAAATGAAAGAGTAGTAACTTTTTACTATTTTTATTTACGTAATATTGCATCTAAAAATAAAGTATCGTTATATCGCAAAAACTCAATTTTTAATATTGTTATGAATTTACACGTTTTGAGGTCCCCAGAGTTCAACAAAGTGGCTTTCAAGAATATCTACCTTAGCTCTGTGTCCATGAAGCCTAAATTACTAAATAAATTCCATTAAATTTATATTATTATTTAGAAACATTTATCCCATAAAACGTATACTAAACTTTCTGATATACACGTACAAAACTACTTGGTCTAGAGTTCACCAGTTTTAGTTGTTTCGAGTATAATTTAAAATTTTATCAAAATTTACATAAAAATTACTCCTCCTTGGCGGGGAATCGAATCTGGACTATGGCCATCCTTAATTGAAGCGAGCGTAGCGAGCTTCCTACATTCAACGAAATATGCTCTGTGTCTGCTTGTCTGTCTGTGTCTCTGAAACGTACGACGATAACTTGAGTAAAAGTTGACCGATTTTGATGAAATTCGGTACACATGTTCATTTTACCGAGTTCGTTGGACAGCTTGATCCGTCCAAGAGCGCAACGCTCGCGTAAAAGTGCGCATCAAAATTAAAATTGGAATTTGAGGACGGGAAAAAATTCTTACTGAATCTATTTAATGAGACGAACATTTTTTGCAAATAACATTTTGTATTAAAACCAACAGCGACACCGCTATAAATTAATAAAGATCTAAAACATACACACATTTATTACTATACGCTCGCTTCAATGATAGAGCCACGC